>NW_020870392.1:118825-128825 GCF_003789085.1 Penaeus vannamei | reverse complement strand
CTCTCTCTCTCTCTCTCTCTCTCTCTCTATCTCTCTCTCTCTCTGCATCTCTCTCTCTCTCTCCTACTCTTCTCTCCTCTCTCTATCTCCTCTTCTTAGTTCCAATCACCAAGAAGACCTCCATCGCCGCCCGCCTCCTCCTTTCCCCCAAAACATTGCCCGAACTATGCTCTTTACGCCCACGCCCACATAGCAGGCTTTTGTTTTTTTGTTGTTGGTGTTTTCACTTTTTTACTCTTGTTTTTTTCTATTCTTTCTTCTTTTCCATCTGACGTTTAACTATTCTCTTGTTTGTTATTTTATTCTTGTTTGTTTTCGTTTCCGTGTCGTATCGTTTTTTTTTTATCCCTCGCCTTTCCCTTTTTTTAGTTCCATTTTGCTTTGTTTTCCGTAGCGTTTTTTCCATTTTTCCTCGTTTCCTTTTCTCAATATTCTCACTGTTTTTTTTTTCCATTTCTTTCTTTCTGATTACTTATTCGTGCATTACATTTCCCATTTATTTCTTTATTTTCTCCGGTTCTAACTCTCCTACCATATTCTCTTCACCTCGTCTATACATTGGATCATCCGCCTGCTTTCCCCTCATTATCCCTCTCCTCTCACTACATTTTCCCCTCATTTCCCCCTTTCCTCTCATTTCCCCTTTTTTACTCCCCCTTCCCCTTTTCTTTTTACTCCCCTTTCCCTTTTCTTTTCACTCTCCTTTCCCCTCATTTCCCCTTTTTTACTCCCCCTTCCCCTCTTCTTTTTACTCCCCTTTCCCCCCATTTTCTCTTCCCCTTCACTCCCCTTCTTCGCGTCTTACCGCCACCCGCCCCTTTCTTCCTCTCCCTCTCTGCTGTTCTCTTTTTCAGGATAACGAGGTACGGAGGGGAGAAAGGGGGCGTTGAGGAAAGGAGGAGGAGGAAGGGAGGGATGGAGGAAAGAGGGAGAAGGGCAAGGATGGAGAGAGAGGGGAAAAGAGAAGGGAGGTGGGAGAGGGGAAAGGAGGAAGGAGGTGAGAGAGGGGGAAGGAAGACGGAAGAGGAGGAACGGAGGAAGGGATAGGGAGTGGGAGGAGGTAATGGGGGGAGAGAAGAAGACCTTGGCCTGTTTTTGAGGCCGTGTGGCGGGTCCCATAAAAGGGAAATCCGTGTTATCAAAGTCGATCAAAGTCCCGGGATGTTATGACCGGGGTTGTCCGGGTTGTGGGGACCGTACTCTTTCTTTTTTCTCTTTTTTTTCTTTTTCTTATTGTTCAGTGGTCTGTCTGTCTGTCTCTTTCATGTGTCATTCTTTGGTCTCTCTCCCGTTTGAATCTCTTTTGTCCGATCTTTTTCTCTTTTTGTTTGTCTTCTCTCGTCTCTCTCTCTCTCTTCCTCTCTCTCTCTTCTCTCTGCTTCTCTCTCTCTCTTCTCTCTCCCTCTCTCTCCCTTATCCCTCTCCCTCCTCTCCTCCCTTCCCTCCCGCCCCCCCTCCTCTCTCTCTCTTCTCTCTCTCTCTCTCTCTCTCTCTCTCTCTCTCTCTCTCTCTCGCTCCTCTCATCTCTCTCATCTCTTCTCTCTCTCTCTCTCTCTCTCATCTCTCCTCTCTCTTCTCTCTCTCTCTCGTCCCTCTCCTCTCCTCTCTCTTCTCCCTCTCCCCTCTCTCTCTCTCTCCCTCTCTCTCTCTCCCTCTCTCTCTCTCCCCTCTCTTCTCTCCCTCTCTCTCTCCCTCTCTCTCTCGCTTCTCTTTCTCTTCTCTCTCTCTCTCTCTCTCTCTCTTTCTCTCTCTCATTTCCTCTCTCTCTCTTCCCTCCCTCCCCTCATCTCTCTCTCTCTCTCTCTCCTCTCTTTCTCCCTTCTCTCTAATCCACTCTTCTCTCCCGCTCTCTCGTCCTCACGCCCCTCCTTCTCATCTCCTCTCTCTCTCTCGCCTCTCCCTCTCGTCTCTCTCTTCCTGTCTGTCCTCCTCGTCACTCTCCCTCCACTCTCTCGTCTCTCTCTCCCCTCATCTCTCTCTCTCTCTCTTCTCTCTCTATNCTATATAATCTGTCTGCTGGTGTCTGCTGTGTGTTTAATTTTGTGTATTCTCTCTCTCTTCTCTTCCCTCTTTTCTTTCTTTCTTTCTTTTTCTCTCATTTTCTCTCTCTCTCTCTCGTTCTCTTTCTTTCTTTTTTTTCTCTCATTATCTTCTTCTCTCTCTCTCTCTTCTCTCTCTCATCTCTCTCTCTCTTCTCTGTTTTCTCTCTCTCCTCTCTCTCATCTCTCTCTCTCTTCTCTCTCTCTCTCTCTCTCTCTCTCTCTCTCATTCTCTCTCTTCTCTTCTCTCTCTCTTCTTTCCTCCTTCCCTCCCCTCCTCTACTCTCGCCTCCTTCAGTTATCTTTATACTCTCTTATCTATCAATCTTCTTATCCTTCCGAAGAATAAATTTTCAAATCCGAAAAATGTGTAAAAAGCGCCGTGACTGACATGTTATCCAGTCTTCTTTTCTTTTCTATCCATCTTCTTTAAATTATCCTTTTTCTCTTTTCTATCAATCTTCCTTTAATTGTCATCTTCTTTTCTTTATTCATCTTCCCTCAGTTATCATCTTATTTTTCTTATTCATCTTCCTTCAATTATCATCTTCTTTTTCCTATTTATATTCCTTCAAATATCTTTTTTTTCTGTACTTTTTCTTTCCATTTCCCTTCGTTTATACCTTTCGTCCTTTAAGTTTATCTTGTTTTTCTCTATCCAGTCTTACCTTAGGATTTATCATCTTTCCTTTTTTTATATTCCTTCCATTTTCCTCTACCTTTGTATCCCTTTTCTTTCCCTCTTTCCCTTTTTTTCATCTATATTTCTTTTTTTATTCTTTTATTTTTTTCATTCGCAGCATTCCTTCTTTCTTATCCTTCCCTTATCCCTCTCCTCTTGGGGCTTGTTTTCCTTCTCCCTCGTTTCTTTTCTTTTTATCTACACTTTCTTCTTGCTTCCACTTCCTTCTTTCTATCCTCTTCTCACCCCAATTATTTACTACTTTTTTTATTCCTGCCCACTTTCTTTGTTTCATCATGTCTTCCTCTTCCCCTCTCTATTCTATTTTGTTTACTTTTTCCTTCTTGTTCTTCTCTCTTTCCTTCTTCTCCGTTCTCCCCTCTATCTTTATTTCCAATCTTACTCTTTTCTTCTTTTCTTCTCCTTTCTCCTCCTCCTCCTCTCCTCCCCCTCTATTCTATTACTCTTATCACTCTTTTCTTCTTTTTCTCTTCCTCCTTCTCACTCTCCTTCTCCATCCCTCCTCTATCTCTATTCCAATCTACTATTTTCTTCTTTTCCTCTCCTTCTCCTCCTCCTCCTTCTCCCCCTCTATCTCTATGCTATTTACGTCTTTTCTCTTCTTTTCCTTCTCCTTTTACTCCTCTCCCTCTATCTCTATTCATATTCTACTCCTTTTTCTTCTTTTATTCTCTTCCTCCTTCTCCTCCTCCTCCTCCTCCTCCTCTTTACTCCATAAAATCTTCTTCTTCAAGAAAAGTGAAACATTTCTTGTCAAACGATCTATGGCAGTGGGTATTAGCATCAAGAAAATCTTGATCTTGCTATTAAGTTTTTAATTGTTTAGAAAAAAAGGACGGGAGGCAGGGAGGGGAGGGAGGGGAGGGAGGGAGTGGGGGAGGGAAGAGACGGGAGGGAGTGAGTTGAGAAGAAAGAGAGATTTAAAGATAGATAGATAGAAGAGAGAGAGAGAGAGCCGAGGAGAAGAGAAGGAGACAGAAAAGAGACAGACGAGAATGAGATAGATAGATAGATAGAGATACTAGGTAAAGAAAGAGAAAGAAGAAGAGAGAGAGAGAGAGAGAGAGAGAGAGAAGAGAGACGAGATGAGAGAGAGAGAGAGAGAAGAGAGAGAGAGAGAGCGAAGAGGAAATGGGGGGGAGGGGGGAGGCAATCTTAATTGGAGTCATTGCATTGTCGAAAAGCACAGTTCGGCTTTTTTTTCTCCTCTTCTCTTCTCTCTCTCTCTCTCTCTCTCTCTCTCTCTCTCTCTTCTCTCCTCTTCTCTCTCTCTCCTCTCGTCTCCTCTCTTCTCTCTCTCCCTCTCTTCTCCTCTATCTCTCGTCTCTCTCTCGTACTCTCTCGTCTTGGTTTTCATAGTCTGTTAACAGTTAATTCAGGTTTTAAAGTACCAGCGACAGGGGATTAACTTTTTTTTTTTTTTCGTTTCTTCTTTCTTCATATATAATCTTCGTCGTTCTTCTGGTCTCCTCCTTCTTTTCATTCGTTCAATATCTTTCCGCCATCTCATCCGTTAGAACACTCCCCAACAGTTCACACCACCCCTGCCTCCTCCCCCTCCCCCCTCTCCACCTCCTTATTTCCCCTCACTAACCCCCCCTCCCGCCTTCCCCCCTAATCCCGCCCCCCAAAATAGTCTTCCCTTCCCCCCCACCCGCTTACCCCCCACCCACCCCGGCCCAACTTTCGGAAACCCACCTCTCCTTATCCATCTTTATTTTATTTATATCTGTTATTTTTTCCTATTTTTATATATATATATATTATATTTATATATATATTATATATCTAATATATATTTAATAGTATATTAATAAATCCCAAAGCAGTAACACGAGAAAGAGGGATAATTAAACATAAATCCGGCTAACGGGACTCCGAGGAAGAACTATGCCAATTAAACAAATTAACTATTATGAATTTATCAGGGTTGGTGGCGCCGTGTGGTGTTGCTTGCGTGCTGCTTGTATGTATTTGTGAAGTGTGTGTGTATGTGTGTGTGTGTGTTGTGTGTGTGTGTGTGTGTGTGTGTGTGTGTGTGTATGTGGTCGCATATGATATAGTCACATTAAATATATCGTAGTCTATCTAGTCTATCGATATCTATGCTATGTCTGAGTCTATCTGAGTCTATCTATGGCTTATATGCTATCGATCTGATGATATAGTACTAGTATTATAGTAAGTGTAGTATATATATATATATAGTAATATAGTAGTATAGTATACTTATATATATAGTGAGAGAGAGGAGAGAGAGAGGGTGAGGAGAAGAGAGAGAAAGGAGATAGTTAAAATGATAGTAAACGGTAGTTACATATGATGAGGAGGATAGTATGGATAAATCGGATGAACTGATAAATGGATAAATAAAATACCTTACACTTTTAAGCAGGACACAGCTAGGACCTAAACGATCTACAGTATTAACAACCCAATAATCGGTTAACTAATCTTATAATTTAACTCATCTCTGTCTTGTCTGTCGTGTCGTGTCTGGTCTGTCTGTCTCTCTCTCTCTCTTCTCGTCTCTCTCTCTCTCTCTCTCTCTCTCGTCTGTCTCTCTCTCTCTCTCTCTCTGTTCACCCCTTCTCTCTCCCTCCGTCCTTCCTCGCTCTTACCTCCTCTCATCATCCACTTAAATATCTCTTCTTGCCTATATCTTCGTCTAAGAAGATTCCTCTTTTGTCTTTCATTCTGTCCTCCTCAGCCTTCCCCGCATTCTGAATCTCCGCGCTTTCCCTCACACCTTGCTTCTCCCTGTAGGGCGGGGGGGGAAACCAGGTGTGTCCCCTCTTCCTCCTCCTTCCTCCACCTATCTCCCACCTTCCCCTCTCTTCCTTCATCCTTCCTCCCCCTTCCCTCCTCACCTCCTCTCCTCCTCCCACCTTCCTTCCCTCTCCTCCCTACCCTCCTGCTCCCCCCTCCTCCATCCTCCTCACCACCTCATACCCACCTTATTCTTTTCCCTTCTCCTCCTCCTCCGTCCAAAGTAGCCGAAGAGTCCTCCTCCCCCTCCCCTCCAACCTCCCTTCCCCCCGTTCCTTCCCCCCCTTTCTCTCCCTCCTCCTTCCTCCTCCTCTTCACTAAAACCCATTACCACTTTTTTTTTCCTCCTCTCCTCCTCCGTCCCAAAGTGGCCGAAGAAGTCCTCCTCCCCCTCCTCTCCACCTCCCTTCCCCCCTTCCTCCCCCTCCTCCTCCTTCCTCCTCCCTCTTCCTAAACCCTCCATACCACTTTTTTTTCCTCCTCCCCTCCGTCCCAAAGTGGCCGAAGAAGTCCTCCTCCCCCTCCCCTCCACCTTTCCCCTCCCCCTTCCCCCTCCTCCTCCTTCCTCCTCCCTTTCCTAAACCCTCCATACACTTTTTTCCTTCCTCCTTCCTCCTCCGTCCCAAAGTGGCCGAAGAAGTCCTCCTCCCCTCCCCTCCACCTCCCCTTCCCCCCTTCCCCCTTCTCCCCTCCTCCTCCTTCCTCCTCCCTCTTCCTAAACCCCCATACCACTTTTTTTTCTCTCTCCTCCGTCCCAAAGTGGCCGAAGAAGTCCGTAGATGATGTATTTGAGACGCATCGGGATGACGTGTTTGTCAAGGATGCGGGATGGGGCGGTGGCTGACGTCGCCGCCGGAGAGTTATCGTCGCAGGTAAGGGTACGGATGGGGAAGGGGAGGGGGAGGGGTTGGGGGTGTGGGGTGGGGAATGGGTGGGGTGTGGGGTGGGTGAGGGGGGGAGAGGGGGGGGAGGGTGGGGATGGGGGATTATGAGTGGTGGAGGGATTACGGGAGGGGGAAAAGGGGGAGGGGGAGATGAGGGGGGAAGGGTGTGACACTGTTGAAATAGGGGAAGATGGAGAGGATGTGACGTGGATGCATTGCGGGTGAAAAGACGAGAGAGAGAGAGAGAGAGAGAGAGAGAGAGAGAGAGAGAGAATAGAGGAAAGAAAAGTTCATTCTTGACGGTTATCTTTTTTTTTTTCTCTCTCTCTCTCTTTGATTTTCTATTTCCTTTTTTTCTCTGTCTTTTCTTTCATAAAAAATCTCTCTCTCTCTCTCCTCTCTCTTCTCTCTCTTCTCTCTCTCTCTCTCTCTCTTCTCTCTCTCTCGTCTCTCTCTCTCTCTCTCTCTCTATCTCTCCTCCCCTCTCTCTTTCATCCTCTCTTTCTCCCCCCCTCTCTCTCTTTCTCCCCCCCTTCTCTCTCCCTCTCTTTTCTCACCCCCCCCCCTTCTCTCTCTCTCTCTCCTCCCTCGCTTCTTCCTCTCTCTCTCCTTCTCCCCCCTCTCTCCTCTCTCTTTCTCCCCTCCCACCCCCCTTTATCCCCTCTCTCTCTTTCTCCTCCCCCTTTATCCCCCCCTCTCTCTCTTCTTCCCTCGCTCTTCCCCTCTTTTCCCAGCTCGAGATCCCCCTTTCAGAGATAATTGAATTGTTTAGAATGCACGGCGAGTATGCGGGAAACACCCAAAAGCACTTCTCGAAGGCACGGACGTATTATGGGGAGGAAGATGCATCGGGGAAGGAGAGAGAGAGAGAGAGAGAGAGAGAGTCCCAAAACACGACATCTGGTGGGGGGTGGTAGGAAGGAGAGAGAGGGAGGGAGGGGGTGGGGAGGGGAGAGAGGGGGGTAGATGGAGGGAGGGGGAGGGGGGGGGATGGAGGAGGGGGGAGGGAGGAGGGGGAGAGGGGGGGTGAGGGGGTGAGGGAGAGGAGAGAGAGGGAGGGATAGGAGAGAGAAAAGAGAGAGAGGGGGGGATTGAGGGAGAGAAGAGAAGAGAGAGATAGATAGAGAAGAGAGAGAGGAGAGTGAAGAGTGAGAGAGCGGGAGAGAGAGGGGGGGGGTAGGGAAAGAAAAAGAGAAAGAGAGAGAGAGGGGGAGGGAGGGAGAGAGGGAGAGAGAAGGTGGGGGAGTGAGTGTAGAGAGAGGGGGGGGGGAGAGCACGAACGACTTAGAGATGCAAATAGAACAAGATTAGGGAGGGAGGGAGAGAGAGAGAGAGAAGAGAGAGAGAGAGAGAGAGGAGAGAGAGAGAGAGAGAGAGAGAGAGAGAGAGAGAGAGAGAGAGAGAGAGAGAGAGAGAGAGAGAGAGAGAGAGAGAGAGAGGGACGAGACAGACAGACAGACAGAGGCAGACAGAGACAGAAAAGAGAGAGAAAGAGAGAAAGAAAGCGAGAGAGAGGAGAGACAGCGAGAGGGTGGGGGAGTGCGGGAGGGACGAGAGAAAGAGAGAAAAGAGAAAGTGGTAAAGAGAGAGAATGACAGACAGACAGAGAGAGAGAGAGAGAGAGAGAGAGAGAGAGAGAGAGAGAGAGAGAGAGAGAGAGAGAGAGAGACAGAGAAAGAGACAGAGACAGAGAGAGAGAGATAGAGAGAAAGAGACAGAAAGAAGAGAGAGGGAGAGAAAGACGAGAGGAAGAGAAACAGACACACAGACACACAAGAAAGAGAAAGAGACAGACAGAAAACAAGAACAGAGACAGAAAACCAAGAAAAAAGAGACAGAAAGCAAAGAAAACAGAGACAGACAGAAACAACAACTAACGAGACAAGCAAAGTGAAGCGCGCGCCCAGAGAGAGACGAGAGAGATTTGAGAGCGTGATCGAGAGATTGAGAGAGAGAGAGAGAAGAGGAGAGCAGAGAGAGAGAGTGAGAGGAGGAGGAGGAGAGGAGAGACGACGAGATCGAAGAGAGAGGAGAGAGAGATGAGAGGTCGAGAGAGAGAGAGAGAGAGAGAGAGAGAGAGATCCGAGCACTCAAAATATAATCCTCCGACTATTTCTAATTAGCGTCTAAAATCCTCACCTGTTTAAGGATGGGAGGTGCCGGATACGCGCCCTTTGTTGCAAGAAGAGAAGAGGGCGAGGGAGAGATGTTGCAAATAAGTCGATTGGAGCTGCATGGCGTCCACACCCTCTCACTCCTCTGCTCTCTCTCTCTCTCTCTCTCTCTCTCTCTCTCTCTCTCTCTCTTCTCTCTCTCTCTCTCTCTCTCTCTCATCTCTCTCTTTTTTTTTTTTTTTTTTTTTTTTTTGATTTTTTTTTTTATTGTTTTTTTATGAGGTGTGGGTATATTTTATATTTCTCTTATTTTTCTCTTTTTTTCTCTTTCTTTTTTCGTTGGTCTATATTTATTTTTTCCTTTGATTTCTTTCTCTTCTTTGTGTGTATCTTTTTTTATTGTGGTTATATCTAGGTAATTCATACTGGTCTGCCTATTTTTCCTCTTTTTTTGTCTTCTTGATTTTTGGCGTGGATAATCCTTTATTTATGTTTCCCTCTTTCTTCTTTTCGATTTTCTTTATGGTTTTGTTATCGTTTATTTATTTCTCTTTTTTTGGATTTATTGGTATATTTTTGGTTATTGGGGTGTATTTACCTGGGTTTTGTGCGTCTGAGTGTCGTGTTGCCATTAGGTTTATTTTCGATATTTTTCTGCTGGGTTCATCTTGCTCGGGATGATCCTTCGTCTACTCGGTCGGGGGTCGGTTTCTCTACGTCATCTCTGCTCTCTGCTCTGCGTCTTCTCTCTCTCCTCTCATCTCTTGACTCTCTGCTGGGTCGTGGCTCTGGGCTACTCGTGGCTTCTCTACTCTCTCTCTCTCTCTTCGTCTCTTTCTCTCTCTTCTTTCTCTTTACTCTTTCTCTCTCTTTCCTTCTTATTCTTCTGTCTTTTGGTTTTCCGGTTCAGTGGTCTGTCATTATAAGGGAAATATATATATGAATTTTTCTCTTGAATACAAATTTAGAAAGGATCCTGAGGATATAGTGTGGAGCGAGGACTTTTTTTTTTTTGTTGGCATTATTCCTCATCCCTTCCAAGGTGGAGACCTCCCGTGTGGCCCACCGTTTTGTGCCTATCTCCTTGCTCTGGCCCCCCAATTTTCCTCTCTCGCTCGCCACCTCCTCTTCTTCTGTCCTCCTCCATCTCAAACCTCTTCCTCCTTCGTGCCTGCAGGTTTCACTAGTGTCCTCCTAGCCTTTCCTCCTTCCTGTTCCCGTGGGTACCTCCTCTACCCCCACCGATCGCTGTCGTATTCCTCTTCTTGCCTACCTCCTCTCCTTCTTATCTCCTCCATTTCCTTGTACGGTTACTCCTCCTCCTCCATTTCTCAACACCTCCTCCGTGTTCCTCCCTCTCTATCTCTCCTTGTTCCTCTCCTCCTCCTCGCCTCCTCCCTCCTTCCTCCTCCCCTTCTCTTACCTCCTTCATTCTTCTCCTCCTCCCTCCTTCTCTTCCTCCTTCATCTCCTCCCTCCTTCCTCTCTTCCT
>NW_020870392.1:103838-108838 GCF_003789085.1 Penaeus vannamei | reverse complement strand
TTTCGTGATCGCTAAAAGGTTATCAATTTCATCCTCGAGCAGTTTTGTCTCCTGCCAACCTTAAGAAGTTACGTAAAAGATTTGTTTTGAAAGGGTTGGAACGTTGAAAAAGATTAGGTTTCATCACACATTCGGTTTTGTTATAATTCGTTCTAGGGCATTCCGGAAGCCGTAAGAACACTGATACCAGATACTTGTTGTTTCTTTGTGATATTTTTTTATCAAATAGTCTATACTTACTATTTACAGGCGATCGAAAGGGTTTTGTTATTAAAGTGTTCTATTACCAGATGACTCGTAAATAAAGGAGAGATGTGTCAAATATCTGTTTAAAACGATCATATTAATATCTACTTCTGAATAATTCACACTTCATATCTGTTCTTAATAATTCATAGTGATTTCTATACAAAAGCATTATTACTAATATTCATTTTTATACTTTAAACTAGTATTTGTTCCTAATAATTCACGCTAGCACACGTCCCAAAATACACTCTTTTTAATTAATTAAATTAAAACAGATAACAGAAAAAATAAAAATCTTCTTTGTCTCTTCAATCCAACCCTTTAAAACTACCATCTCATCCCATGGTATCAACGAACCTCATTTTCCAATACCATTAACCTAACACGCAAATATCCATCAACAGATACCTTAAAATATTACAAAACACAAAAGTACAAATACATAAGGGGATCTTTTTCTTTCTTTCTTTCTTTCTTTCTTTTTTTTCTTTCTTTCTTTCTTTTTTTCCTTTTCTTTTACAGCGAGATTTCAGCAGTTAATGTCAAAGTTTCAGAAAATTACTTGAGTCTCTGCTGAAAATAAACAATGTTCCCTTTGACATTTCCATAAAACCGTTAGACTGGACTTTAAAAGCTGCTAGACTTAAGAGCCGAAGCTCCTCACTTTCCTACTAAGAAAGGGACTTCAAAATCTCGCTAAATATAAACTTTTTTACAATTTTCCCGCTAGACCCTAACTGAAAAAGTTCCAGTGGGAGAATCGCTAGAATGGCAACACTGCCGAAAATACCCGCCTCGTGTGGAATCGTATGAACTGATCTACTGTTGTACGCCTGTTGTTTACGATGAAAGTTTACATCTATTTAGCGGAATTAATTATTGTTTCTCATCTTTTGGTGATTATCGCATTTTCTTTCATATTCTTGTGTTTATCATTTCTCGTGCTTATCGCATTTTCTTGTCTGTCCTCGTGTTTGTTATATTTTATGGTTATCGTACTTTGTCTGTTTCCGTGTTTCTCGTTCTCCATCATTATCGTATTTTCTTTATCGTATTTCCTCTCCTATTCTCATATCCCTCACTTCTCCTTATTATCGTGTTTCTTCTTGTTCATTATCCTTCGACTTTCCTCTATCCTTATCACGTCCTTTGTATCCTTTAATGCAATATGTTTTTGTTTTTGTTTTTGCGTGGTTCTTGTGGAAATTGGACATGTTCTTCCATTCAAGTCCGAAATACTGGTATTATTTCTTTCTTTCTCTTCTTTCCTTCGTTTATTCTTTCTTCTTATTGTCATGTGATCCAAAATATAGCCTCTAATAACACCATTATTTCTTATCCTTCATTATTCAAATTTCAATCTGCAGGTACAGATTATTTATGCGAAAGATGCATTCTCGACATTCGTTAAAAATACATATAATTCCACAAGTAATTGAACTTTTCCTAGGACGTTTTCTTGGAATAATTACACAATGGCTTGGCTTGTGTATTGCTTCCACTGTTTGGTTTGCTGGATTAAAATTATAAGAAATATGATAATGATAATGAAAGTGGTTATGATAATAGTAATAATAATAATAGTAGTAGTAGTAGTAGTAGTAGTAGTAGTAGTAGTAGTAGTAGTAGTAGTAGTAGTAGTAGTAGTAGTAAAATAGTAATAGTAAAAGGAATGATAATGATGATGATAATAGAAATAATAATAATGATAATAATAATGATGATGATGATAATGATAATAATGATAATAATGATATTAATGATAATAATAATAATGATAAAACCAATAATAACAATAGCAATAGTAATGATAATGATGATAATAAAAAAATAATAATAATAGTAGTAATAAGAATAAGAAGGAGAATGATAATAATAATGATAATAAAATATGAAATAAAATGTAATGATAATGATAATAATGATAATAAAAATAATGAAAATTATTATGACAATAGATAACGATAACAATAAATATAATGTTAATAAAGGTAATAATGATAATAATAAGAAAAATAATAAAAACAACAAAAAACAATGACATATAACAAGATAATATACATTGGTTTTTGGTCGGACTCAACAAAAAGGTTTCTCGGAACCGAATTGTCGGGCCGACGATAATATCACGGGTGTCGGTTACGAAGGAATGGCGGTCGGTCTTTGCACTGGAGAGGAGTCGTCGGGAAATCGAAAATTACCCGAAACCAATATCTGAGACCGTCCTTGGGTAACCGACAGACAATATAGAAGATAGAAGATTTGTCAGGTATTACAGTGTGGGTTTTGAGAGAATTTTTTTGAGGATTGTTTTTTTCTTCTTCTTCTTCTTCTTTTCTCTTTTTTTCTTTTCTTCTTTTTTTCTTTTTTTTTTTTTTTTTTTTCTTTTTATCTTTTTTTTTTCCTTTTTTTTTTTTTTTTTTTTTTTTCTTTTTTTTTTTTCTTTTTTTTTTTTTTTCTTTTTTTTTTTTTCTTTTTTTTTTTTTTTCTTTTTTCTTTTTTCTTTTTTTTTTTTTCTTTTTTTTCTTTTCTTTTTTCTTTTTTTTTCTTTTTTTCTTTTTCTTTATTTGCTTTATTTTTTATTTTCTTCTTCTTTTCTTCTTCTTCTTCTTTTTTTGTATTTTTTTTTCTGTATTTTCTTCTTCTTTCTTCTTCTTTTTATTTTTTTTTTTCTTTTTTTTTTTTTTTTTTTTTTTGCTGTATACAGTTAATTATGATATGCAAATGAGTTCACGAGATCCTCTTTGGACAACCGACGAACGATTAAGATGTTCTTGTGAAGGATTTTTTTGTTCTCTCTTTTTCTCACTACATATTTTCAAGAGTGATATGAAAATAAATGTATGTGATCCTCTTTGGGAAAAAAATATATTGAAGGTTCTGTGAAATTATTCTTTTGGCGGAATTTTCTTTCTTCTTTTTTATATACAGCTAAGTATGACACGAAAAGTATAGGTTTAAATTCAACTTTAATAAAAATAGAAATACAAAAATAATAATAATAATAAAAAAACTTTCTATAAGCCTGGCTCGAAATTACTACAAAAGAAGGTTAAAAAAATGGTTTACGTATATAAGGAAATCTTTTTTTACGATTTTTGAAATGCTGAAACTAATATGACAGAAAATGAAAAACGGAAAGTATATGTATCGTTTATCAAAGTTCCCTCTCGTCCGATTGGCGGAGAAGGAAGAGGGGAAATAGAGGGAAGAATGGGGCGAATGAGGGAAGAGGGGGAAAAAGAATAGTGAAAGACCAAGAAAGTGATCTATAACAGGTAATAATTTAGTTATATTGTTTTAAAAATTTATACGGCCTTGATATAAGGAAAGAAAAACAGAAGAGTTTTTTTCTGACGATTTCTCAAATTCTGATTCTAATTTGACAGAAAGTGATATAGTTAAAAACAGGTAACAATTTAATTATCTCTTTAATAATAGGTGTTCTCTTACGAAATCTTTAAGATAGTCAATATATGATCAGTGATGATAATCAATATATGATCAATAATAACAATAACCAATGTATGATAATGATATAATACTCATTATATATTTCGACTGATTTGGTGAACTTGAGGAAGATCAGTTTTCATTGACTTATTTGACTGTCATAAGTGTGAAGAGCGGATGTCAAGCGCTTGTCATAGGTGCCAAACGTGAAGACCAGGTGCCAAGCGCTTGTCAAAAGTGTCAAGCGTGGACAGCTTTTGTCAAGCGTCAAATGTTGGTAACTGTCATGCGTTTGTCTTTGAAAATAATAATAATAATAATAATAATTGCAAATTGTCGCGTTTTATACAATAAAAGGATTTAACATATATGTTCATGTAGCACAATTGTTGAAAGATGAACAAACAATCACGATTTAAAGACCTAACCTTAAATGGAATGTGTGAAAAGTCCAGATATGCAATTATTGTCACCCTTAAAACCTAATAATTCACGTTTTCTTTTTTTTCCCTCTCTCTTTTTTGTTGTTGTTGTTGTTGTTGTTGTTTTGCAATAAAGCTAACTGAACTATGAGCCGCTTGTTCCTGCAGTCTCATGACAAGTTTTATTCTCCCCCCCCCCCTCTTTATTCCAGGGAAGATGACTTGCAGTTTCAACTACGTATCGGACTCAAAAAAATAATAATGTTCTGTGTGTGGTGTGTTAGTAGGCGACACAGGCAATGATTTATTCAAGTGTGCAACCCTAGTTTCCTTGCAATTCATATGACAAATTTACAGACCCCTCCCCCCCCCTCCCTCCGTTTGTGGGATAGTAATTTTGAAGGAAAAAAATTGCACTAATTAAGATTCTGAAATCACGATTTAAAGACTTAACGTTCAATGAAATGTGTGAAAAGTCCAGATATGCAAGTTTTGTCACCCATAAAACCTATTAATTCACGTTTTTTTTCTTTCTCTCTTCTTTTTTGTAATAAAGCTATGAGCTGCTTGTTCCTGCAGTCTCATGACGATTTTAATTTTCTTCCCCCCACCTCTTTTATTCCAAGGAAGATGACTTGCAGTTTCAACTACGTATCGGACTCAAAAAAATAATGTTCTCTGTGTGGTATGTTAGTAGGCGACACAGGCAATAATTTATTCAAGTGTGCAACCCTAGTTTCCTTGCAATTCACATGACAAATTTACAGACCCCTCCCCCCCCCCCCCCTCCCTTTGTGGGATAGTAATTTTGAAGAAAAATAAATGTGGACTAATTAAGATTCTGAAATCACGATTTAAAGACCTAACGTTCAATGA
>NW_020870392.1:93838-98838 GCF_003789085.1 Penaeus vannamei | reverse complement strand
CCACAATCATCATCTTATTATTGTCAGTCTCGCAGAAATTACAATAAGTACTCCCATTACTACCATTACTAACTATCACAACCATACTCCTACCATCTCCAGTGATGAAACATATACCATTATCACTAAATTCCTGGAATATTGCATGTAATAACCCCCCCCCCCACCTTCCCCATGACAGAATTTCCCTTCGCAGATTCTATCCCAATATGACACTCGCAGAAATTTCGATGCACAGAAATTCACAGCGATTCCGGTGTTGAATTTAGTTCGGTTTCAGGTCATCTGAACGAATGGCATTACGTTGCGAACTGCGTGTGACTTGGGCAGGTCGTTTAGAGGTAGGTCGTCCAGAGGAAATCGTCCATGGGATAGGGTCATGTCGTCTGAATGATAGTGATAAATCGTCCATAGGTAGGTCGTACATGTGATAGGTGAAGGTCGTCCATAAGTGTGTCATCTATGCGTCCGAGGCAGGTCGTCCACAGGTAGATCATCCATCTAAAAGTCGTAGGTCGTGACAGGTAGGTCGTCCAAATGACAGGTCGTCCACCTCCAGAATGGCAGGTCGTTCCTTCAGTAAAGTCTCGGCGAAAGAGGCATTCATAGCTGAGTGATGTGTCATTCTCTCTATCTATCTCTATCTATCTGTCTCTATCTATCTATTCATCTTCCTCCTCTCTCCTCCTTCCATCTATCCTTCCTCTCTCTGTCTATCTCTCTTTCTATCTATCTATCTTTCTTTCTATCTATCTATCTACCTATTTATCTATCTCTCTTCCATACCTTTCCTCCCCTCTCTTCCTCTCTCTTCCCTCCTTCCCCCCTCTCTCTCTCTCTCTCTCTCTCTCTCTCTCTCTCTCTCTCTCTCTCTCTCTCTCTCTCTCTCTCTCTCTCTCTCTCTCTCTCTCTCTCTCTCTCTCTCTCTCCCCCTCCCTCCCTCCCTCCCTCCCCCTCCCTCCCTCCTCCCCCCTCCCCTCCTCCCTCCCTCCTCTCCCTCTCCCTCCCCCTCTCCCTCCCTCCCTCCCTCCCTCCCTCCCTCCCTCCCTCCTCCCTCCCTCCCTCTCTCCCTCTCCCTCTCCCTCTCCCTCTCCTCTCTCTCTCTCCCTCTCTCCCCCATTTCACGTGCGTATTTTCTTTGTATTTTCTGCCCTTTCACTCTCCCCGTCCTGCCAAAAGTGGAAATAATTGAAAAAGAATACACAGTGCCAAACTTCCCTCCTCCGACCTGCTCCTGACAGGAAGGGCGGCGAGAGAAGAAGAGGGAAGATATGAAAGGGAGAAAAGAATAAAAAAAGCGGGAGGGAGGAAAGAATAAAGGGAGAGATGAGAGGGAGAAAAGAATAAAGAGAGGGAAGATATGAAAGGGAGAAAAGAATAAAAAGAGGGAGGGAGGAAAGAATAAAGGGAGGGAACATATGAAAGGGAGGAAAGAATAAAAAGAGAGGAGGATGAAAGGGGAAAGAATAGAGGGAGAGATGACAGGGAGGAAAAAATAAAGAGAGGGAGGGATGAAAGGGAGGAAGGAATAGAGGGAGAGATGAAATGAGGAAAGAATAAAGAGTGGGGGGGATGAATGAGAAAAAAAATAAAGAGAGGGAGAGATGAAAGAGAAGAGTGCATGAAGAAGGGGATAGGAGAAAAGGAGAGAAGAAGAAGGAAGAGATAAAAGGAAGGAAAGAATGAAACGAAGGAGAGGAGGGATAAGGGGAGAGTTGAAAGAGGAATGTGAACAAAGAAAGGGAAAAAAATATAAATAAAGGGAGAGAAGGAGTGCGAAAAGATGAAAAGGGAAGAAAGGGAGATGAGGTACGAGGGAAGGGTAAATGGAGGGGGAGGGAAAGAATGAAGAAGGAATGAGTGAAAGGAGAAAAAAGAAAGGAAAGAGATATAGAGTAATAAGAGGAAAACGAGAAACTAAAATAAAGAAGACAAAATACAAACAAAATTGATAACAAAACAGCTAAATCACAGAACACAGATCTTTACAAATTCGATTATAATTTTACTGTTATACACAAACAATATTAATGTTGTTAATAGTATTAATAATTATTAGCACGTATGACCCATATCACGTTACTTACTGTGTGATTCTACATATCTTCTTTTTTTTGTAATGAAATGGTTATTTATATACTTGCAGAAATATAATAATTTGTTAATCAATATAAGAACCCAGACACAAGATGATACTGTACTGAAATCATCACTATAGGCTGTGTCTACTTCTATATTTCTTTACCAGTATTCATATAACTCCACATTCTGATTAGATCCCAATCATCATCCACGAAGAATAAACACCAAAATTACATATTTAAAAAAAGTGGATTACCATGAATGAGAAGACAAACATAAGATCTTAAGACTTGGCCAAGAACTCTGCCATCTAACCACAGAAACAATATTTGGACAACTGCCTTACACATCTAACTTGTTTATTTCTTTACCAGTATTCATATAAACTCAACATTCTGATTAGATCCCAATCATCATCCACGAAGAATAAACACCAAAATTACATATAAAAAAAAAAGTGGATTACCATGAATGAGAAGACAAACATAAGATCTTAAGACTTGGCCAAGAACTCTTGCCATCTAACTTGTTTATTTCTTTACCAGTATTTCATATAACTCAACATTCTGATTAGATCCCAATCATCATCCACGAAGAATAAACACCAAAATTACATATAAAAAAAAATGGATTACCATGAATGAGAAGACAAACATAAGATCTTAAGACTTGCCAAGAACTCTGCCATCTAACTTGTTTATTTCTTTACCAGTATTCATATAACTCAACATTCTGATTAGATCCCAATCATCATCCACGAAGAATAAACACCAAAATTACATTATAAAAAAAAAAGTGGATTACCATGAATGAGAAGACAAACATAAGATCTTAAGACTTGGCCAAGAACTCTGCCATCTAACTTGTTTATTTCTTTACCAGTATTCATATAACTCAACATTCTGATTAGATCCCAATCATCATCCACGAAGAATAAACACCAAAAATACATATTAAAAAAAGTGGATTACCATGAATGAGAAGACAAACATAAGATTCTTAAGACTTGGCCAAGAACTCTGCCATCTAACTTGTTTATTTCTTTACCAGTATTCATATAACTCAACATTCTGATTAGATCCCAATCATCATCCACGAAGAATAAACACCAAAATTACATATAAAAAAAAAAATGGATTACCATGAATGAGAAGACAAACATAAGATCTTAAGACTTGGCCAAGAACTCTGCCATCTAACTTGTTTATTTCTTTACCAGTATTCATATAACTCAACATTCTGATTAGATCCCAATCATCATCCACGAAGAATAAACACCAAATTACATATAAAAAAAAAGTGGATTACCATGAATGAGAAGACAAACATAAGATCTTAAGACTTGGCCAAGAACTCTGCCATCTAACTTGTTTATTTCTTTACCAGTATTCATATAACTCAACATTCTGATTAGATCCCAATCATCATCCACGAAGAATAAACACCAAAATTACATATTAAAAAAAAAAATGGATTACCATGAATGAGAAGACAAACATAAGATCTTAAGACTTGGCCAAGAACTCTGCCATCTAACCACAGAAACAATATTTGGACAACTGCCTTACACATCACAAGGGAAATTTGCAGACACGAAAATGCCCTTTATCAATATTTCCTCTTGTTCCCTGCGCTTTCGAAAGGGGAGAAGGGGAGGGGAGAACTGGACGAGAATGAGGGGAGTGGAGAGAAGAGAAGAGAGCGAGGAAGAGGGGAGAGGAGGGCTGGAGGGAAGGAAGAGAGGAGGGGAAGAGAAGAGAGCTGGAATGAGGGAAGAGGAGAACTGGACGAGAATGAGAGGAGTGGAGAGAAGAGAAGAGAGCGAGGAAGAGGGGAGAGGAGGGCTGGAGAGAAGAGAGGAGGGGGATGAGAAGAGAGCTGGAATGAGGGAAGAGGAGAGCTGGGAGAGAATGAGAAGAGAAGCGAGACGGGAGAGAGAGAAAGCAAGGAAGAGGGGAGAGGAGAGCTGGGTGAGAGAATTGAAGAGAAGAGAGAGGAAAGAGGTAAAAGAGGGCGGGGAGAGGGGAGATGAGAGGAGAAAGAGGGAAATAGAGAGTAAAAAGGAGAGAGGAAAGGGGGTGAATCAGAGCGGGGAGAGGGGAGAGGAGAGAAGAAAAAAGAGAAAGAGGGGAGAGAAGAGGAAAAAAGAAAGAGGGGAGAGGGGAGAAGAAAGAAGAAGTAGGGGAGAGGAAAGATGGTGAGAGAAGAGGTAAATGAGGGAGAATAGAAGAAAGCGGGAAAAGAGGAAAAAGAGGGGAAGGAGAGGGAAGAAAAGAGATGAATGGAGTAAGAGGAGAATAAAGGGAGAAGAGAAAAGAAGTAAATGATAGGAGAGAAAGAACGAGAAGAGGAGAGGTGAGAGACGAATAAAAGAAGAAATGCGAACAGGAGGAAGGACACGAAAAGAGAGATAGAAAACAAAAAAAAAATGGAAAGAAAAAAACAGAAATATGATGAGAATTTTGAAGGCAAGGAAGCAAATAAGAAACAAAAAAGGAAAGGAAAACTAAAATAAAATATGGTGAGATAAAACAATAAAAACAGAACTGAGTCAAATAGAATAAGAAAAAGGGAAAAATTGATGAAATACGATAAAGCAAAATAAAATTAGATAAAGATGATATAACGAAATGAAACAGAAAAAATAAAAACAAACAAAAATAGAAAAAACACAAAAAAAAACGAAAAAAAATAAAAATAATACGAAACAACAAAACAAAATCAAAAATCAAACAAAACGAGAACCTAATAATACCACTTCCCACATTCCTTACCTTTTACCACTTCCCACATTCCTTACCTTTTACCACTTCCCACATTCGTTACCTTTACGAAACGATCCGACTCTCCTGTACACTTCAAAACCCGATACAAATACGACAAAAAAAAAAAAAAAGAACTGAATTAATCATTTCCTT
>NW_020870392.1:83838-86338 GCF_003789085.1 Penaeus vannamei | reverse complement strand
AATGAATAATGGTTTAAGCAATAGTGAGAACAATGATGATAACCATGATGATAGTAACAATGATGATGATAGTAATGATGATGATGATAATTGTGATAATAATAACAGTAATGATATTAGTAGTAACAACAACTATAATGATAAAAATAATAATAATGATGATAATGATAATGATACTACTACTACTACTAATATAATAATGACAATAATAATAAATAATAATATAGTAAAATAATAATAATAACAACAACAACAACAATAATAATGATATCAATAATAATAATAACAAGAATAATTACAACTGATAAAAGTAATAACAATGATACTAATAGTAATACTGATGATGATATTGATAAGGATATTAATTATCCTAGTAGCATGATGATAATTATGATAATGAACAATAGAATTAATGATATTGACAATGATAACAATAATAATAATCATAAGATTGATATTAATGATAATGATAATAACAATAATAGCAATGATAATGATAATGATACTAATATTAACAATGTAAATGATAA
The DNA here is from genome assembly GCF_003789085.1 of Penaeus vannamei. Lineage (NCBI taxonomy): Eukaryota > Metazoa > Arthropoda > Malacostraca > Decapoda > Penaeidae > Penaeus > Penaeus vannamei. The sequence continues at coordinate 85,808 of NW_020870392.1, read as the reverse complement.
TAATAATAATAATGATAATAATAATGATAATAGTAATAATGATAGTAATAAGGATGATAATCATAATCTCTCTCCCTCTCTCTCTCTCTCTCTCTGTCTCTCTCTCTCTCTCTCTCTCTCACTCACTCACCCTCCCTCCCTCTTTCTCCCTTTCTCTCTCTCTCTCATCTCTCCTCTCTTCTCCTTCCCTCTGTCTCCTATCTCTCTCTTTTCCCTATCTCCCCTCTCTCTCCTTCTCTCTCTTCTCTCTCTCTCTCAAAAAAAAAAAAAAAAAAAAAAAAAACAGAGAGAAAGAAAACAGTGAAAAGGTGAAAGCAAAACCGGCGGCCCCGGGGACCCAGGTGGAAATATATTCCCAATATCTCCACCGAGCCTTCATGCCCAACTTTTCGAACTCTAAATGATCTTTTCTCAAGCAAGAGAAAAGCATGGAGGGAAAGGGGGGGGGGGGGTAAGAGGAAGGAGGGGGGAAGGAGGGGGAAGGATAGAGGGAGGGGAAGGGGTAGGGAGGGAGGGGGGATGGAAGGGAGTGGGAAGGGGTGTAGGGAGGGGTTTAGGGGGGTGGAGAGGGGGGAGAGGAAGGAGTGGTGGGGGGGAAAGGGGGTTAGGGGAAGGATGGAGGGATGGGAGGGAGGAGGAGGGCAGGGGAAGGGAGGGAGAAGGGATATGTTAAAAATTTTGACACGAGGATGTGGAGGAAAGTAGCAAGTTCAACTAATCCTCTTTGGGATAATTATGCGAAAATATCGAAGAAAAGGGAAGAGAAGCGAGAAAACATCATCATTTGAGCCAATTTAAAGTCGAGGATTTTAATCTGCGAGATGGATTATTCGGGTTCCTTTGCCCGATCCAAAACGTTCGTATTATTTCAAAAAGAATCCCCTATCACTCTCCTCCCACCTCCCACTTCTTACTTCTAGCCTCTTCAATTCCCACTTTCTTTCTGTATTCCTTCCATTTCTTATTCCTCTCCCTCTTCTCTGTCTCCCTTTTCACTCTTTCTTTCTTCTTTCTCTCTCTCTCTCACACATCACAAACAAGGCACCACACACACAACAGGTGCACCACACACAGCACACACACAACACACACACAAACACACACACAACACACCGCATACACATACAACACACACCACCACACACACCACGCACACACATACACATGCACACACATACACGACGCAACACACACACACACACACACACACACACCACGCATAATACACAAACGCGCACACATTATTATCATCATTGCGCTTGATTTTTTGAAAATTATTTTTGTTTTGAATTTTTTAATATAATTATTATGTTTTTTAATTATTATTATTGTTTTATTTTTTATTTTTTATTAATTGCGTCTGATGAAAAAGTTCTTGCAAGGCGATGAGGATAATAATAATAATAATAATAACAATAACAATAATAACAACAACAACAACAACAATAATAATAGAATAATAATGAATAATAATATAATAATATTAATAATAATAACAATAATAATAATAATAGATAACAATAATGATAATGATAATAATCAATGATAATAATAATAAAGAGTTTTATTATAAGATTATAGTGTACAAAGGTAATATTCTTACTTTACAAAAGTTATCCTTTAAGTTTCTAATCACAAATAGCGTATAGTTTAGGAGAGGACGGTATTAGTATGGTATGGAACGATATCTGGAAGCATTGCGAAAGGGAGTACTAGAACGTAAAAAAAAGAAGAAAAAAAATAATAAATAAAAATAAATAAATAGAATAGAAATAGAATAGAATAAATAAATAAATAAATAAAAAGCATTCGGTAGATGGAAAATGGTTAATGGTTCGCTCATATCGAAATCGTTATGAGAAGGGTGGGGTGAGGGGGGTGGGGGTGGGGGGTGGGAGGGGGGGGGGGCGGGCGGAATGACAAACGTTACTGGCGCGAGATGAAATTTTGGAGGCCGTTCACCCTCTCTC
>NW_020870392.1:63838-78838 GCF_003789085.1 Penaeus vannamei | reverse complement strand
ATAAAGCAGAGTGAGGAGAGAGAGAGAAGAGGATAAGAAAGAAATGAGAGAGGAGGAGAAGAGAGATGGGGGGGGCAGAGGCAAGCAGGGCGGGGCCGATATGATATAGAGGGAGCCAAGGGCAGGTGGGGGATGGAGGGGGTGGACAGAGAGGGGGAAGAAGAGAGACGAATGGGAGAGAGAGAAAGAGAATGAGAAGAGTCGGAGAGAGAGGAGAGGACCATACAGACAAAAAAGGGAAGGATGGAGTGATGTTAAGTGTGTATGTGTATACTGTGCAAGAGAGGAGACAGAAGACCAGATAGACAGAAACAAACAAACAAACAAGAGAAACAAACCACAGCAAAACAAACAAAAAAACTATAACGGCTTCAAAACAAGATAAAAGCGCGGAAAGAGTGGAAAAGGGCGAAGCAGAATGAGAGGGGTAATTAGGAGGCCTGAAACAAGGATTACGAATGAGACGAGAAGAGGTGAGAGGACAGGCGAGGCTGAGAGGGAGGGAAGAGGTGGCCTAGGGGGAACAGGGGGATTTTGAGAGGGGACCTTGAGAAGGCTCGAGGGGGAGAGGGGGGTCTGATTGGTAGGGAGGGGGGGGGGGGAGAGTCGAGGAAGAGGGAAGAAGTAATCGCAGAAGAAAACAATAGAAAAAAAAAGCGTATAGCCGGGAAAGAAGAAGGGATGGGCGGAAAAGCAGAAGAAAAAGAAAAGAAAAAAAGGGAGATTGATTGATGAAGAAAAGTTTTTAGAATAAGAAAAGCGAAGAAAAGTAGGTATTGATGAAGAAAAGTAGATAAGATGGTGTATGATGATGAAAAAATGTAAAGAAGAGATGAAGAAGAATGATGCATGATGATGATGTATGAAAAAGATGGAAGAAGCAGAAGAAAAAATGACAAGGACCGAAGACGACCGAAGAAAGAGAAAGAGGAGAGACGAAAGCGGGGGGGGAAACAGACAAAAGAAAAGAGGGAGAAAGACAAAACTGACACAATAGAAGACGGTCGACGGACAAGACGTCTTGAGACTGATATTGGAAATGAAGGATGAATTAAGTTAATTGGCTCCTGGAAGGTGTGATGAAGAGAAGGAGAAGAGGGGAGTTGAGAGGAAGGAAGAGTGAAAGAGAAGAGAGGGAGAGGGAGGGGAAGACTGAGAGCAGAGGTAAAATAGGGAGGGAGCGGAGGAGCGGAGGGAGAGTGAGAGGTTGAGTGATTCGTGGGAGAGAGAGAGAGATGAGAGGAGAGACAAGGGGTGGGGAGGAGAGATAGAGAAGGGAGGAGGGGAGGGAGGAATAGCGGAAGGGACGGATGAGAAGGGAGAAGAGTGAGAGAGAGACTTCGAAACAAGAGCGAAGAGAGGAAGTGTGTGGCTAGGGGAGGTGAGAGGAGGGTGTGGAACTCTCTGAGGGCGGCGCGTGAGGAGAGAGAGGATTGAGTTTGTTGGAAGTGAGAATAGGGGAGAGGGAAGTGAGAGGAGCCGAGACGAGATGAAGAGAAAGGGAGGACGGAGATGACCTGAGAGAGAGAAGTGAGATCGGCGGGAAGAAGGAGATGAGAAGGGAGGAGTAGGATGAGAGAGTTGAAGGGGGGAGGGTGGGAGGAGGGAGAGGGAAAAGGAGAGAGAGAGAGAGAAAAGGTGGAGGAGAGAGCGGTTGAAGGGGGAGGAGAGAGAGGGAGAGAGATAAAAAGAGAAAGACACAGACAGACAGACAGACATGTAAAGAGAGAAATACAGATTGCAAAGACACCAGATCCTAACAGGGTATCATTCTAATACCACATCGAACAGCAACAGAATTAATCAAAAATAACAAATCTAACCAAAAAAGAAAAAAAAAGTTAACCTTCCATCCTCTGATTTCCTAAACCATTTCAGCGCATTTCGTGTCCAGAAAATTGTCAACATAATTCCACTAAACCGAGACTTTTCTTTTTTCTCTTTTTTCTCTCTCTCTCTCTCTCTCTCTCTCTCTCTCTTCCTCTCTCTCTCTCTTCTCTCTCTCTCTCTCTCTCTCTCTCTCTTCTCTCTTCCTCTTTAACGTCTCTCTCTCTCTCTCTTCTCTCTCTCTCTCTCTCTTTCTTCCCTCTCTCTCTTTCTCTCTTCTCTCTCCTCTCTCTCCCTCTCTCTCTCTCTCTCTCTCTCTCTCTCTCTCTCTCCCTCTCTCCCTCTCTCCTCCTCTCCCTCTGCTTCTCCTCCCTCCCCTCTCCCTCTCCCTCTCCCTCTCCCTCTCCTCTCCTCTCTCTCTTCCCTCTCCCTCTCTCTCTCCTCTCTCTCTCTTTCTCTCCTCTCTCTCTCTCTTTACTCTCCCTCTCTTACTCTCTCTCCCTCTCTCTTACTCTCTCTCTCTCTCTTCTCTCTCATTCTCTCTTACTCTCTCTCTCTCTCTCTCTCTCTCTCTCTCTCTCTCTCTCTCTCTCTCTCTCTCTCTCTCTCTCTCTTACTCTCTTCCCTCTCTCTTCTCTCTCTTACTCTCTCTCTCTCTCTCTCTCTCTCTCTCTCTCTCTCTCTCTCTCTCTCTCTCTCTCTCTCTTTACAAGACAAAGTAGTAGCGTGAGTGGATTAAACAAAAATTCAAATTGAATGCCTCTCCTGATACTAATTTTTTCCTCTTCTTGGATTTATCGCTCCCGGGGTGGGAGGCTGATACCCCCCCCCGGCTGTATTCGGAGGTAAACTGGTAAACAAAAGCAAAGTCTGTTTGTGTTTCCTGTGTTTCTTTTCTGTTCTGTGTTTCATTTTTTTTAAACTCTTTGCTCATTCTATAATTTATTGGTTCGTTTTTTTTCTTCTGTTGTTTGTATCATTTTATTATTTCTTTTCTTCTTTATCTTGTTTTTATTTTTTTTTTCTTCTTCTTCCTCTTCATTTTTCCTTTTCTTTCATCTACCTTTTCTTATTCTTATTCTACTACTTTTTACTACCACTTTATTCTTCCCCTTTTTTCTTCTTCCCCCACCACCTCTTCTTTCTCCTCTTCCTCCTCCTCTTCTCTTCTCCTATTCTTCTTCTCCGCCTTCTTCCTCCACCATCTCTTCTTTCTTCCTCTTCCCCCTCTCCTCCTTCTTCTTCTCGGCATCTTCTTCCACCACCTTTCTCTTCCTCTTCCTTCTCCTCCTCTCATTCCTCCTCCTCCTCCCTTCTCCTCCTCTCATTCCTCCTCCTCCCCTTATTCTTCTTCTCGCATTTTCTTTCACCACCTCTTCCTCTTCCTTCTATCCTCCTCTTCCTCTCCTTCTCCTCTTATTCCTCCTCCTCTTCCTCCTCCTCTCCTCCCTTTCTCCTTCTTCTCTCGGGCGTTCGGAAGCCGCGTCTCCACCGGTCTCCATCTCCACTGCCAGCTTCTTCCTCTTCCTCCTCCTCCTCCTTCCTCTTATTCCTCCTCCTCCTCTTATTCCTCCTTCTCCTCCTCTTCCTCCTCCTCCTCCTTCCTCCTCCTCCTACTCCTCCTCTCCTTTCTTCTCCTTCTCTAGGGCGTTCGGAAGCCACCCGCGTCCATTCTCCACTGCCAGCTTCTTCCTCTTCCTCTTCCTCCCCTTCTCCTCCTTCCTCTTCCCTCCTCCTCCTTCTCTCTCCCCTTCTCCTTTCTCTTCTTCTCGGCCGTTCGAGAGCCGCGTCCCACCCGTCTCCATTCTCCACTGCCAGCTTCTTCCTCTTCCTCTTCCTTCTCCTTCTTCTCTTCTTCCTCCTTCTCCTCTCCCTCCTCCCCTCTTATTCCTCCTCTGCCTCCTCCTCCTTCTCCTTCTTGTTCTTTTCGGCGTTCGGAAGCCGCGTGTCTCCACCCGCGTCTCCATTCTCCTCTGCCAGCTTCTTCCTCTCTTCCTCTTCCTCCTCCTCCTCCTTCTTCCTCTTCCCTCCTCCTCCTCCTTCTTCTTCTTCTCCATTCTCCATTCTCCACTGCCAGCTTCTTCCTCCTCCCCCCCCCTCCTCCTCTTCTCTTCCTCCTCTTATTCCTCCTCCTCCTCCTCCTTCTTCTTCTTCGGGCGTTCGCGGAACCACCCGGTCTCCATTCTCCACTGCCAGCTTCTTCCTCTCCTCTTCTCCTCCTCCTCTTCCTCCTCCTTCTCCTCCTCCTCCTCCTCCTCCTTCTTCTTCTTCTCCATTCTCCATTCTCTCCCCTCCTCTTCCTCCTCCTCCTCCTTCCCCCCCCTCCTCCTCCTCCTCCTTCCTCCTCCTCTCCTCCTTCCTTCTTCTCTCTCCTGTTCAAGCCGCGTCCCACCCGGTCTCCATTCTCCACTGCCTTCTTCCCTTTCTCCTCCTTCCTCATTTCTCCTCCTTCTTCCCTCTTCCTCCTCCTCCTTCTTCTTTCTCCTCCTCTCCTTCCTCTTCCTCCCTCCTCCTCCTCCTCCTCCTCCTCCTCCTCCTCCGTCCCTCCTTCTCCTTCTTCTTCTTCTCGGACGCCGCGTCTCCATTCTCCACTCCAGCTTCTTCCTCTTCCTCTTCCTCCTCCTCCTCCTTCTCTTCTTCTCCTCCTCCTCTTCCTCCTCCTCCTCCTCCTCCTCCTCTTCTTCTTCTCGGGCGTTCGGAAGCCACCGGTCTCCATTCTCCACTGCCAGCTTCTTCCTCTTCCTCCCCCTCCTCCTCCTCTTCCTCCTCCTCCTCCTCTTCCTCCTCTTCCTCCTCCCCTTCCTCCTCTCCTCCTCCTCCTCCTTCTTCTTCTTCTCCATTCTCCATTCTCCACTGCCATTTACGTGTCAGGGATTTTAAACAGGGGTCCTCGCTGGCGTCTCAGCCTCTGCCTTTCTCGGAGGATTTTTTAAGACGAAGAAAGTGTTTGGTATGCTTGTCCTTGCTGCGGGTGTGGGCGGGACGGATGCTGAGATGAATGGGCGTGGGGTGGGGGGGGGAGGTGGGTGGGGTGAGTGGGGGTGGTGATGTGATGATGATGGTGATAATGATGGTGGTGATGATGATTATGATAGGATGGGTGATGATGATGGTGGTGGTGATAATAAGATAATGATGGTGATGATGATGATAACGATAATGATATGATAGTAATGATGATGATGATGATAACGTAATGAATGATAGTAATGATGATGATGATGAAAATGATAATTAACGAGAATAAGAATAGGCACTGACGTTAGTGTTGTAGATTTGTGCTCATAAGAATTCTTTGTGAGTGACAAAAGTTCCCAGTTAGGATAGAAAAGAATAAATAATAAATAAATAGATGAAAAATATTTGAGTTAGATCCACATTAAATCAACAAGCGAGAAAATAACGAACCCCTCAAATTGCAACTAAAATAGACCGAAACCCTGAAAAAAAATACTTCTTCAAATCATGAAAGGTATGTGTCTTTTAAGCTTCTTCTGCCCGTTACGCTGAAAAGAGTGAACGAGCGAGTGTGTCTCAGAGTGCGAGTGTGAGATTTCGCGAACTCCTCGACCTCTCTCTCTCTCACACACTCCTCACGCTCGCTCTTTGTCACACTCCTCGACCTCTCTCTCTCTCACACTCCTCACCTCTCTCTCTCTCTCTCTCACACCTCCTCGACCTCTCTCTCTTCTCTCACACTCCTCGACTCTCTCACTCACACTCCTCACGCTCGCTCTTTGTCACCTTCGTGGGAAGAAAGTGCGCAGCGGAACTTAATAGGTCTTGGCTGCACATTTCTGCCTCGCTTTCCCTCATTTTCGTCGGCGACGCATTAGTTAGGGGACGCATTTTCTTCCGCGTCCACGTGTGTGTGTGTGTATGTATGTATGTGTGTGTGTATGTATGTATGTGTGCATGTATGTATGTATGTATGTATGTATGTATGTACACACACACACACGCAAGCAAGCACAATGCGCGCACGCTCGCACACATACGCACACACACACACCACACACACACACACACACACACACACACACACACACACACACACACACACACACACACACACACACACATATATATATATATATATATATATATATATAGAGAGAGAGAGAGAGAGAGAGAGAGAGAGAGAGAGAGAGAGAGAGTGTGTGTGTGTGTTGTGTGTGTGTGTGTGTGTGTTGTGTGTTTATTGTGTTTGTATGTACAGTATGCATGCATGTATATAAGTATATGATGCTAATATGATTGCAAGCGTATGTGCACATGTATTGTTCTATTAATTCTTTTCCTCCGGGTGTTTTAATTATGTACTGTTATATTCCCTTTGTGTTTCTTTGCCTTCTTTACTCTCTTCTCTTTCGTGCTATTCCTTATTCTTCTTTCTTTTCCTCCCTCTCTCGTTCTCCTCCATCTATCTTTCCCTTTTATTCCATTTTTCCCTCGTTCCTCTCCTCTTTTTATCGCATTTCCTTTATTTTTTTTTCAGCTCCTTTCTGACCCCCTTTCCCCTCGGCTCACCTCCCGCGACCTTCGATTCCAGGTCACCTTCGTATCGCTCCTTCTGTAGCTCCTCCCCTCGCCCACTCTCTCCCCTCAGGCCTCTAATCCCAAGACCTCGTCTCCTTAATTCGTTTTGTAATCTCAGTGTCGACGCCTCCTTTGGCTGTTCCCCCCTCTCCCCTTTCTGTCTTTCCCCTCTCTACTTTCCCCTCTTTTCGCTTTCCTTCTCTGTCTCCCCTCTCCCCCTTTCTGTCTTTCCATCTCCTACTTTCCCCTCTTTTCGCTTTCCCTTTTGTCCCCTTCTCTATGTCCCCTCTCCGCTTTCCCTCTCTACTTCTCCTCTCAACTTTCCCTTTCTCTTCCCTTCTTTGCCTTCCCCTCTTTTCACTTTCCCTCTGTATCTCCCCTCTCCACTTTTTCCTCTCTGTTTCCCACCTCCACTTTTCCTCTTTGTCACCCCTCTCCAATTTCCCTCTCTGCCTCTCCTCTCCATTTTCCCTCTCTCTGTCCCCTCTTCCTCCCCCCCCCCCCCCCCCCCCTCTATCATCCACTTTATCGCCTTATTCCTCCTTTCTGATGTCTCCTTCGTTCCCTCCTTCTCCCTTCCCACTCTTTCTTAGTGTCTTCCTCCTCCTTCCTCCTACTTACATATCCTCTTTGACGCTCCGTTTCACCTACCTCCCCCTCTCCCCTCCTATTCATCCTTCGTTCACTCCTTTCCTCTTCACATCCTTTCTTACTGATACCCTCTTGCCCCTTTCTCCTTCTCCTTCTTCCTCTTTTACATTCCTTTTCATCTTTCTTCGTCCCCCTTCTTCCTCCCTTCCTATCCTTCTTTACCCAACCTCCGCCTGTTTTCCCCAACTCATTCCCTCTTACTGTTCGCCTCCTTCCTTTACCCACCTCTGACACTTCCCCCGCCTACCTCCCACCCCTCCCCCTTCCCCATTCTTCTGCCTACCTCCTTCTCCCCTCTCCCCACCCCCTCCCTCCTCCCCGCCTCCTACCCCCCTCCCAACCTCCTCCTTCCCCCTACCTCCTCCTTCCTCCCCGCCTCCTACCTCCTCCCGCCTCCTACCTCTCCTGCCTCCTCCTTCCTCCCCACCTCCTCCCCCTGCCTCCCCACCTCCTGCCTCCTCCTTCCTCCCCTCCCACCTCCTGCCTCCTCCTACCTCCTCCCCCACCGCCCCCTCATGATATAACACCTCGTTGTCGTGACGTGCTATTACCTCTCGCCCACACCTCGTCCCTCGCCCGCCCCGGCCGCCTCCGCCCACGTCCTTTCTCGGCTGCGATTCGCCTTCCGTCGCTGGGTCGGTCGGTCGCGTCGGGGCCTCGCCTGGGGTTGGTGGAGCTCTCTGTCGGTCGGGCGGTGTCCTGTTTGTCTGTTTGGCTGTGTCTGTTTGGCTGTGTCTGTTTGGGGTTTGTCTGTGTCTGTTTTGGGTGTTTGGCTGTTTCTGTCTGGTTGTTTGGCTGTTTTTTTCTGGCTCTTTGTTGTGTCTGGTCCCTGTGTTGTCTGGCTGTTTGTCTGTCTGTCTGTCTGGCTGTGTCCCTGTTGTTTGGCTGTGTCTGTTTGGTGTTTGTCTGTGTCTGTTTGGGTGTTTGGCTGTGTCTGTTTGGTTGTTTGGCTGTGTCTGTTTGGGTGTGTCTGTGTCTGTTTGTTTGGCTGTGTGTCTGTTTGGCTGTGTCTGTTTGGCGTGTTTGTCTGTTTTGGTCTGTCTGCCTCTGGGTGTTTGGCTTTTTTTTCTAGCTGTTTGACTGGTTGTCTGTGTCTGTCTGGCTTTTTGTCTATCTCTTCTGGCTGTTTGTCTGTGTCTGTCTGTCTCTTTCTGGCTGTTTGGCTGCCTGTCTGTCGCAGTCGGTTCGGTTTAGACTACCTGCTCTCATTTCTGCTTGTTTGTCTGTGTCTCTCGCTCCGTATATCGTCATCTCTATTTCCATCTCATCTCTTTAATGTTTGTGTTTAAATACCTACCGATCTGTCACCTTACATTTCCCTCTTTATCTCTTCCATCAAGTGGCTTTAAGATTATTTCTTTTTTGAGGTTCTGTCCTCATTTCGCATTTCATTTCTTCCTTTTTTTTCGGGTGTTTTCTGCACATTTTTACCCTCTTGCCTTGAGCCATTTATCTACTTGCCTTGACGTCTATCATCCTTACACCCACTTCCTTGAACCAGCCACCCTGACCCCCCACCCCACCCCCCCACCCCCATGACCCCTACATGTTCCTCTTCCCCTCGTGTTTTTCAATCCCTTTTCTTTCACTTTCTTGTTCTTCTTCTTAGTCTCTTCTCCCGTTCATATATTTTTTGGCTTCATACTTTTTTCTTTTTCTTTCTTTGTCTCTCTCTTTTCTTTTCTTTTCCGCTGAAAGGAAACTAATCAGCGATACACACATCAGGCCACGTAAAAAAAGTGCCATTTTTAAAAGACTCGTTTTCCAAAAACTAACATTGAACGGTTTGTGAAAGAATGAAAGAAAAGGAAAAAAAAGATAAATCACAGTGCAGCTGGAAACACTAGAACAAATAGAGGTTCTTTGACAAAATCCCTCTTTTGTGTCTGAATATCTACTCACTCAATCCCCTTCTCCGTCTCTCCCCTTCCTCTTCCCCTCTCGTCTCTCCGCTTCCTCTTCCTCTCTCGTCTCTCCTCTTTCCCTTCCTCTCTCGCCTCTCCGCCTCTCGCCTCTCCTCCCCTTCCCCTCTCGTCTCTCTTCCTCTCCTCTTCTCCTCTTCCCCTCTCGTCTCTCCTCTTTCCCTTCCTCTCTCGCCTCTCCGCTTCTCCTTCCCCTCTCGCCTCTCCTCTTCCCTCCCCTCTCGTCTCTCCCCTTCCTCTTCCTCTCTCGCCTCTCCGCTTCTCCCCCTTTCTTTCCTCTCTTGCCTCTCCCCTTCCTCTTCCTCTCTCGCCTCTCCCCTTTCTCTTCCCCTCTCGTCTCTCCTCTTTCCCTTCCCCTCTCGTCTCTCCCCTTCCTCTTCCTCTCTCGCCTCTCTGCTCTCTTGCCTCTTCCGCTTCCCCTTCCTCTCTCGCTTCTCCCTTTCTCCTCTCTCGCCTCTCCGCTTCTCCTTCCTCTCTCGCCTCTCCGCTTCCCCTTCCTCTCTCGCCTCTCCCCTTTCTCTTCCTCTCTCGCCTCTCCCCTTCTCCTTCCTCTCTCGCCTCTCCGCTTCTCCTTCCTCTCTCGCTTCTCCCCTTCCACTCCCCCTCTCGCATCTTCCCTTGCCCTTTCCCTCCCCCTTTCGCCCTCCTCTTCCCCTCTCGCTTCTCCCCCTTTCCCTCCCTCCTCTCCCTATTCCCTCCCCTCTCTCCCCTCTCCCTTCTTCCCCTCTGCTTCTCCCCTTCCTCCTCCCCTTTGCTCTCCAGGTAGCCATGTCTCTTGATAAACAACAGTCATTTGGGGCCCTCAGCCTCTCCCCTCTCGCCCGCCCCTCTCATATCGAGTGTGCCGACCGGTTTTTGCTTATTGCTCTTATCGCCCTCTGTCTGTCTCTCTTTCGTTCTTTTCTTGTGTTCCTGTTTTTGAATGTGAATGTGCTTTTGTCTCTCTTTGTCTCTAGGTATTTTTATTGTATTTAGTTTCCTGTATTTGCTTTTCTTTTACTAATATATTGTTTTTTCTTTAAATTTTTGCATGTATATTCTCTCCTCTTTTCCCTCATTCCTCTTTATCCTTCACGCCTCCACCTCCTTCTTTCCATTCTTGTCCTCTTCCCGCACTCGCTCCGCCCACTCTCGGTCCCGTGTCAAGACCTCCATTTCACTCGACGGAGAATGCCTATCCCATTTCGGAGAGTGACGTTCTGTATAAACAAAATCATAACGAAGGGAAAAAACTTGAAGCGTTTCAATTTTTTTTTTTAACTGGTGATGTCGAATTCGAAGATCCGTTTTCTTTTCTTGTAAGGAGTCGAAGATCCCGTTTTCTTTCTTGTCAGGAGTCGAAGATCCCGTTTTCTTTCTTGTAAGGAGTCGAAGATCCCGTTTTCTTCTCAGATTCGTCGAAGATCCCGTTTCTTTCTTGTGAGGAGTCGGAGATCCCGTTTTCTCTCTTGTAAGAGTCGAAGATCCCGTTTTCTTTCTTTGTTCGAAGATCCCGTTTTCTTTCTTGTAAGGAGTCGAAGATCCCGTTTTCTTTCTTGTGAGGAGTCGAAGATCCCGTTTTCTTTCCCGTTTTCTTCTTGTCAGGAGTCGAAGATCCCGTTTCTTTCTTGTAAGAGTCGAAGATCCCCGTTTTCTTTCTTGTAATGAGCCGAAGATCCCGTTTTCTTTCTTGTTCCCGTTTCTTTCTTGTAAGGAGTCGAAGATCCCGTTTTCTTTCCTGTGCAAAGGTAAAGATTCCATTTTCTTTCCTGTAATGAGTCGAAGATCCCGTTTTCTTTCTTGTATGAAGTGGAAGATCCCATTCTCTTTTCTATATGAAGTGGAAGATCCCGTTTTCTTTGCTGCGTGAGGTTGAAGACTGCGTTTTCTTTCTCCCTCGTGTTCTACTCCCCTCATATGTTGCTTTGTTCACCAGAGGCATAGGTAGGCATTTGGGGAGGGAGAACTAAGCCTTAACAGTCGTGAGGGAGTGAAATGGAGTTCCCTGGACATTAAACGCCGCTGCACTTCCCCAAGAATGTGCAGGCTCCCGCTCGGAATGTTGACAACGGCTTATAAGATCCTCTTTAACCCCCTCTTCCCCTCCTCTCCTCTTCCCCGCTTCTCCTTCCACTCCCCTCCCCTCCCTCTACTCCTCACCCCCCCTCCCCTCCCCGCTTCTCCTCCCTCTTCCCTCACCCCTTCCCCTCTCCTTCCCCTCCCCCTCCTCCTCCCCCTCCCTCCTCCCTCTCCCTCACCCCTTCCCGCCCTCCTTCCACTCCCCTCCCCCCTCCTCTCCCCTTCCCCTCCCCTCCCTCACCCTTCCACCCCCTCCCCCTCCCCTCCCCCCCCTCCCAACCCGGCTCCCGGAAAGTATGTCAGAGCGACCTTGAATTCCTGCGCGGGGAGAGAGACCCATCGTGACCTCAGATTCCCGGCCGATATAGACATTATGCAACATCCGAACAGCGGCCGTTGGGGCGGGATGGAAAACCGGCCTCGTCCGCCTCCTCCCGCGGGCTCGACTTCGTGTATGTGTGCATGTATATCTGTGTCTGTGTCAATATAAGTACTGTATGTATGTGAATATTTTTATGGATATATATCATGTATCTATATCTGTTTATCTTTTTATCTATCCATCTATCTATATGTATATATAAATATATTTATATATATGTATAATATATATATACAATATAATATATATATATATATATATTATATATATATATATATATAATATATATATATATATATATAGAGAGAGAGAGAGAGAGAGAGAGAGAGAGAGAGAGAGAGAGAGAGTTAGAAAAAGAGAAATGTGTTTATGTATATTTATATATGTTTGTATGTATATGAATATATATACATACATATATTTATATATATACATACATAAATAGTTATAAAAACTATTTTCTTTTTTTCATCATTAACATCCGCCTGCATATGTGTCTCGTCTCCAAACCTCCTTTTAAACCAGCAAGTCGGAGGCAGCCCCCCCCCCCCCCAGCACATAACTCCCGGCCGCCCATCCCCCCCCGCCCATCCCCGCCCATACACCACTCTCTTCCATTCTCATAGACGTCGCTTCCGGCAACAACCAGGCTGCACCATTTTCTCCATAAGCCGGAAATTTACGGCTTTCAACTCGCAGCTAAGAAAAGATCCCCAAAAAAGAGAAAGAAAAAAAGTGTCTAATCTTCGCTAAATGATTAATTATTTCTGTTGCCGCGGAATTTCATTATTGGCAATCAGAGCCGCATTTTTGTTGTGATACGACACGTAATCCTAGAAAATTTTTCAGCTATTGCCGTTACGCGGGTTAATCGGAGATAAAATCCCATCAGTATACACACAAAACGTTATCATTATGCGGAGCAATAAACTGTAATTGTTCAAGAAGTTGTTATCTTTAAGACTACGGTTTCGGCGCGCTACAGTGTTGCCGTCTCTACTGCATTTTCATCTTTAGGAATGTCAAGATGTCCCTCGCTTGCTTCTGGCATTTGCGAAACACGTGTCTGAGTGTGAAGACATCCGTTGATGGTCATTATTTAATCGGAAACTAACTGGTATCTCCCATTTTGATATCTTCGGAGGAGGAGATGGAAAATACGGAATAAACCTGTGTTCAGTAAGCCGCGAATAAACCCAACAACGCTTTTATTAGACAGCCAAAAGCCTTTTCCCCTCATTAACCTCCACAGGACATCCACAGGACATCCTCGAGATCTACAGCTCGAGAGTAACGGTCATCCTCGCCCGCAGATCGCCGCGTGCGTTGGGCCTCGAGCGGGCGGGCGGCGCAGCGTCTCAGGCCGCGAGGAGGAGCCCGCGCGCAGGCCAGTGTCGCTCTGACCGCCGTTGAGAGAGGGTGTGTGCGCGGGTCGTTCTCCGGGCCCATGAGGGCGTGTTAGTGTGTGCCGACGCGTTTAAAAAAGGAGAGATAGTGTGCGTTCAGATTTTTTTTTTTTAGAAAGAAGATCAGAGAGATCGTTAAGTGTTTTGGACCTCTATTATTTTTTTATATCTCTCCGGGTTCGGTGAATATATTAAAAAAAAGTGTTTAGTGAAAGAATCTTTTGTGTCAGCGTTTTTCCGTCGTGCAGTGTGTCAAACAGGTGAGTTGTTTCTTAATTATGCATTTGGTGCGGCGTTCCTGTCCGCTGAAAGTTGAATGCTGTTGAATTGGTGAAGTGACGCTGCATTGCAATCGGCCATGATTCTTTCTCATGGCATTTCGAACTAAAAAAAAATCAGATTTAGAAAGAAATGTTCTTAAAAAAAAAAAAAAAAAATCGCAGTGTGCAAGAACCGATACTAACATTTGAACATTCCATCAGAACAATGAATATTTAACCCCGATACAGTGTCTTTTTTCGGAAATAAAGCATCTGTATGTATAATGAACATGGATTTTACAATAGATATATTTGCACACAATGTATCGTCCGTTATACCAGCCTCCTGATGTAATCTTATTTTTTGACGTGGAAAGACGGTCTATCAACCGAGTGGTCGTTAGGCCTATGCGTTGCTAAGGTCCCGCGATTTATTTCCATTTATTAATAGCCACAGTAAATAGGGTAAGGGAATGTCACCGACACCCCTCCCTTCCCCCTACCCTCCTTTTCCTCCTGTTTCCGACAGATAAAAATGAAATAGTGATGACGAGCAGTTTTCTATTGCCTATGTTCCCCCCCCACAAGCATGTCTATATTTTGTATACGTCTGTTTGTCTTTAAAAACGGTGGTTTTGCGCTCACCGTTCGTGTTGTGAGCGTCACCCAATTTCCAGAAATACTGCGAGATAGTACGGTAAGGCCTTCGAGGATTACCGCTGTTTGCCCACTGCCTTACGACGTAGGCCTAGGCTCCGTGTAGGCCTATCTCCCCTCCGCCAGGGTGTTAGAGCCTTCAGAAGCCTTCGAGTACGTTCTCAGTCTCTTTGAGCCAGCTGCGAGTGGGTAAAGCACAGCAGTATCAGGTTGATTTCGGAGCCACCGGCCATCTGCGCTGTCCATGTGTAATTAGCCTCGCATTCTCCCTTTTGAAAGCGCCGTCGGATGAGACTCACATACGGATTGCATTCTCCGAGGGGGGGTGGGGGTTGGGGAGGGCGGGGGGGGGGGAGGAACACTCGCACCGGCAACTGATACTTGAAGCAAACTCATTTTCACGGAGGTTGTAGCATCGTCTTCCCGGTGCATCTGGCAGGCAGGCTGTTTGAAGCAAGCCATTAGCCGGCATATCTCGGCGAATAGCTTATCATGCGGTAATTATCCGGCTGAATAGCACCTGTAAATAAACCGGGATATTGGAGTAACGGCGTGGAAATGAGCTCGGGGGTGGGGTGGGGGGGGGGACTGCCTCGGCTGGAGAGAGGGGAAAAATTATGAAATTTAGAACGATGGGAGGGGGAAGGGAAGGGGAGGAGAAGGGGAAGGTAGGAAGGAAGGGGGAGGGGAAGGAAGGGATGGTAAGGAAGGAAGGGAAAGGGGAGGGGGAAGGAAGGGATGGGTCAGGGGGAGGGGAGGAAGATAAAAAAAAAGAAGTGATTCCCTCGAGATGGACCTGAGAACGAGGGGGGGATCAGAAAATCACAATTGTCCCCCTCCCCCTTCGCTCTCCGCTCGAGGGTGAGATGGCGTTCGAGTACGAGTGTGAACAAGGGCTGAACACTCGCCGCCGAATGAGCGAACGCAATTAGGCTCTTGTGAACAGCGTATTCTCGATGAACACACGGTGATGCAGTATCTCTTACAAGCAGTTGCAGTGTCCTGTGTGCAGTAAAGTTGCTGGAAAACAGAATACTGTTGGTGGGTATGTAGGCTTTGCATAGTACATATTGGCCTGTGTTAGCTCTGTTAGATATGTAACTATGTATGTGTCTCTATTATATATGTTATGTATGTATCATGTATGCATTTACGTATACATCAATATATACGTAAATATTTATAGAAATGAAGGAATTATTATATATATGTGTACATAAGAACACAAAAACACACGCGTGTATATATATTTTTGTATATAATATATATTAATATGTATATGTATATGAATATATATG
>NW_020870392.1:38838-61338 GCF_003789085.1 Penaeus vannamei | reverse complement strand
CAGACAGACAGAGACAGACAGACAGACATCATTAAATCCCCCCCCCCCCCCATCGGATCCTCCTCCTTAACATTCTCGAGGCCTCAGAGACAGACAAACAGAGACAGACAGACTGACATACAAACAGACAGGCAGACAGAGACATACATACAGACAGACAGATAGACAACAGACAGACAAACAGACAGAATCAGACAGACGAGAGATAGACAAACAGACAGACAGAGACATACAAACAGACGACAGACATCATTAAATCCCCCCCCCCCCATCGGCCCCTCCTCCTTAACATTCTCGAGGCTCAGAGTTATAGCTCGTGATCGCATTAAAGGTCCGGCTCGAGTTTCAGCAAGATCGCCACAAATAAGAAAGTTTCCGAAAAAAAAAAAGATGTGGAAGATGTTTCTGAATATTAAGATGTTAGGATAAGGGCTGCTTCACGCTGGGGAAAAGAGTTGGTGTTCTGTTGTTTTTTTTTTTTTTTATTCATTTTCTTGTTGTTGTTGTTGTTGTTGTTGTTGTTGTTGTTCTTCTTCTTCTTTTTCTTCATCTTCTTCTTCATTTTCTTCTTCTTCTTCTTCTTTTTCTTCTTCTTCTTCTTCTTCTTCTTCTCTTCTTCTTCTTCTTCTTCTTTCTTTCTTCTTCTTCTTCTTCTTCTTCTTCCTTCTTCTTTCTTTTCTTCTTCTTTTTTCTTTCTTTCTTTACCGAAGAACCGCCTACTCGACCTTAGGAAAACTGCAGCGGGTTTGTTTATCTACAAAGTAATTATCGAGTATTATTTCCTCGATCATAATTCTGATAATATTAACCGGAGGACTGCGTGGGTAGAATATATTAAGGGTAATTATGATATAAAAAAAACACTTAGTTAATTATAGAATGCTAATACGGTAGGCTTAATATTAGTCCGTAATTACCGCATTTGTATAAGCCTACAAAATGCTCGTGAAGTATTTAAACGGGCGTTTTTTTTTTTTTTTTTTTTTTTTTTTTTTTTTTTGTATGCAGTTTATAGGAAGAGGCCTAAGGCACGATTTCAGGGACGCCTCCTCCAGGAAGATTTCTCGGCCGCGCTCCAGGAGCCTCGTGGCAGCCTCCGAGAGGGGAGGGGATTCAAGAGCGTCTCCGAAGATGCATGGGTTCCAAGACGGAAAAGATTTACGGCCGGCAGCGGGACTCGGGGAAAGGGGGAAGTCACGCTGTTAAAGGTTCACTGCCGGAAAACCCGCGGCGGCATCGCGCTCATTGCCCCGAACCGGATCAATAAGGGGGGGGCCTTTGAACAATGGTGAAACTTGGGCGTAAAACACTAATGAAATGTGAACCGAATGGGGGAGGGGGGAGGAGGGGAGGGAGAGGGAAGGGGAAAGGATGTTGGGAGGAGAGGGAAGGGAAGGGAAGGGAGGAAAAAGGGAGGAGAGGGAGAGGGAGGAGAAAGAGGGGGAGGAGGAGAGGAGAGAGGAGAGAGGGAGAGAGGAAGAAAGAAGGAGGGAGGAAGAAGGGAGGGAGGAGAGGGAGGAGGAGAGGGGAGAGAGAGCAGGAGGAGGAACGGAGGGAAAGGGAGAGAGGAAGAGGGGGAAGAGGAAAACAAATCGCCCAGGTACTGAGAGGGAAGTGTGCCCGTAACTGCACCCGTGAAACGAGTGCCGGGCGCGGGATGGCGATGGAGGGAAGGGAGGGAGGGGGGGAGGCACGAGCGAATGTCGAAGGAGTGCGCGCGCCTGTGAGAAAGAGACCTTGCTATCCGCTTACCTCGCCACGACCCCCAAGCACCCTCCCTTCCCGCGCTGACCAAAGACGAAAGGAAAGCGGAAGCACTCTAGACGACGCGGCGAGCACGGGAGGCGTGGAACGGTGTCTCGCTTCATCGGGAGAATGCCTTCTTCCTCCGCGACTCCGTGCTTCGCCCCACTCTCCGCGCGCCCACTAGCCTGCGGACCCCTCCTCCGACGACGCACCTCCTCGAGGCCCGCCAATCCTTCGAACCCGCAGTCACTGATCGCCCGACTGCATACGCTCCGCCCGCCACTTCGCACTCCGTCCTTCGCCTGCCACACCTCCGCCCACCTCCCGACTGTAGCAGCGATCACTGAGACCTCCTGGTTGACTCTGCTTCTCCCCGGGCGGGATGAGAGGAGGAGAGAGAGAGGAGAGAGAGAGAACGAGTGATCGAGAGCGTAAGAGAGATGAGACAAGGTAGTTTTTCGTTCCACTACTCAAGAGAGTTGAGTATGGAGTGTTTATTTGATGACCTATTCTGACCTTTTCTTCGTAAGTTATTTCCGTCTTCGCTTTTGCGACTTTATTCCTTCTAGTTTTCCTGTCTTCTCTCTATTTTCCTTTACACTCGCTTGTAAGAATCCGAGGGCATATCTGTGCCGCGACGGACGAGGTTAATGCTCAATGAAAGTGAGTCTGTTGTAGTATCCTGTATGTGTGCAGATATAGAAGAGAGAGAGAGAGAGCAAAGAGAGAGAGACGCGATGTGGAGCATTATACAATATCTGAGGAGAGTCAGAGAGAGATGTGTGTGTGTGTGGAGTAGAGGATGAGGACAGGTAAGGTGTGAGTGGAGGAGAGGAATAGTGGTGTTTTAACTATTCCACATTTCAATGTGTGTGTGAACACACGCACACACACCATACCACACCACACACCACCACAAACGCGAATGTCTGACATGTACAATAGCACACCGCACTAGTCGAGCTGTGATGAGGCGTACTATCACGTCATCACGATGTGTTGCCGTCTGTCGTGTACGTCTGTGTACTGTGTGTAGTCAGTTAGTGGTGATGATCAGTCAGTATGTATATATATATATATATATATATATTATATAAATATGTGATATATATAATATATATAATATGCTGTTCTTGTATATAGTGTCTTTGTACTCTGATTGTATGTGTGTGTGTGTGTGTGTGTTAGTGTTAGGATAAGATATGAGTAATAGATGAGATAGGATAGATACCGTTGATCCAAGCCACGAAAACTAGGTATCTTATAAAATGAATTTTATTCCTATAGGATTTATACTGCTAAGGGATAAGAGGATAGTGAATTTAACATAGTAGTGAAAAAAATGTGATATATAGTATATAACCTAATAATAGGTTATAATCATATATATATTATATATATAGGTCGAGTAGGACCGAGTCGTGCTTTGTGCCTCGAATGAACTTGAATCAAATAAAAGATATATTATTATTTCTTGGCTGAATTATTGGGTGCGATGGTTAAGAGGCTATTTTATTTTATATGCCTAATATTAGATACGTTAGTGAATAAGATATAACGGGTAAAGTAGAAGGTAATGTATATAGATATGAGAGAGGAGAGAGAGGGAGTAGGATAGGAGAGGGAGAGGAGATGTGAATAGAAAGCAGCACACAAGGGATGAAGTATGAGATGGATGATGAGGTAGAGTAAGGTGAGATGAAGTGAGGCAGAGTGAGTGAGAGGTGAAGAGGATAGTAAGAGGAGGATGAGATAGCTAAGTAAGAGAGATAAGTAGTAGAGATATAGAGAGAGAGAGTGATACAGAAGTAAGATAGAGAGAGAGAGAGAGGATAGATGAGATATAAATAGTATATAAGAATGATGAAGAGATGGAGGAGTAAGATGAGATAATAGAGTAATAATATAGTTATATATAAGTTTATATATTATATGTGTGTGTGGTGTGTGTGATGTGTGTGTGTGTGGTGTGAAGTGTGTTGTGTCGTGTGGTTGTGTGGATGTGTGTGGGGTGTGGCATGTGTTGTGGCTGTGTGGCGTATATATATGTATACTATATATTAGTGATACAGATATAGAATAAGATAAATGTGAATATAGATAGGAGATAGAATATGTGTGTAGATTTGGGATGTGGTGTGGGAGAGAGCGGAGCGAAGAGAGAGAGAGAGACGAGAGGTAAGTCAGTGTGATGTGGATGAGTGTTGTTGTGGAGTGGTGAGTGATGTGTGTTGATTGGTGTGGCGCGTGGGAGAAGATATGAAATATAAGGATATACTCATATTATTTGTAGTACTAAGTGTATACTAAGTATATGAACGGAAGGCAAGATATATCAAAACCACGTCATTGCAATATGAACATAAAAAGATGAGCATACGTACTTTAAGATAATATGAAAAAGAAAATATTAATTAACGATCAACTCACGCAGCGTTATATATATTATATAATTAATACAAGTTTCAATACAGCAGTGAGGACGGATATATATATATATATAATAAATGAATTAATATAACATACTCTAGCAAAATATACGGCCAATGTGTATAAGTACACTGATATAGTATAAGTATAGTGTATCATGTATAAGATGATATTGTGGGATGCTGCTGGGTGTTGTTGAGTGTCTTGTGGCCTGAGACAGCTGTTCTTAATTGCCCCGCGGTCCAGAACTGCCGTAATTAAGAGGAGGAAAATGAACTTGGATAAGGACTGGGAGGCTTGTTTACAATGACCGTGTGACCCTGGATCTGCTGGTTGATGGAATTAAAAATGTGAGACGTAATGAAAAAGTTTGGCGGTGGAGGAAGGGAACGCCGACTAATAACAGAAGTTTTAGTAATAACAGCGAGAGGGAAGGAGGGAGAGAGAGAGAGAGAGGGTGAGAGTGAGTGAGAGAGAGAGAGGGAGGGAGGGACGGAGGGAGGGAGGGAGAGAGAGAAGGAGAGAGTGAGTGAGAGATGAGAGAGAGTGAGTTGTGAGAGAGAGATCGCGAAGAGAGAGTGATAGAAGAGAGAGAGAGTGATAGAGAGAGAGAGAGAGAGACAGAGAGACAGAGAGCGCGAGAGAGAGAGAGAGAGAGAGAGAGTGAGTGAGGGGGGGGGAGATAGAGAGAAAGACAGACAGACAGCCAGAGAGAGAGAGAGAGAGAGAGAGGTAAGGGATTTTACATTCCAGAAGAGGGGAAGTGGCGAGTGGAGGCCAGGGGGGGGGGGGGTCAGAGACTCGGGGCTTGATTAAAACACTGCAAGCACTGCTCTTGGGAATTAGTGAAGGGAATTCACGTGGCACGCACACACGCACACGCATGAATGTAACACGTACACAAACACTCGTGAAAGATCACATAGGCGCGTGCAAAAAATAAACAAGCTCGAGCATACGCACTCACTCACTCACTCACACACGCACACGCACACGCACTCGCACACGCACACGCACACGCACACGCACACGCACACACACACGCACACACACACACACACACCACACACACACACACACACACACACACACACACACACACACACACACACACACACACACACACACACACACACACCCACCCACACCACACCACACCCACACCCACACACACACCACACACACAACACCCCCACACACACACAACCCACACACAACCCCCACACACACCAACAACCCCCCTCCCACACACACAACCCCCCCTCCCCCCCCCACACACACGTGGCTGATCCTCCCCCCCCCAAAAAAAAAAAAAAAAAAAAAAAAAAAAAAAGTTTCCCAGCCTCTCTCTCCCGACAGCTTCTCTTCAGGAGCTCGTGGGGCAGGCGAGAGAGAGCGCGGGGGGGAAATGTGTATTCGCGGCGATCTTTGTGCATCTTCCTTTCTCTCTCTCTCGTTCAGGTCTTTGTGCATCTCCTTCTCTCTCTCGTTCAGGTCTTTGGCATCTTCCTTCTCTCTCTCGTTCAGGTCTTCGTGCATCTTCCTTCTCTCTCTCGTTCAGGTCTTTGTGCATCTTCCTTCTCTCTCTCGTTCAGGTCTTGTTCATCTTCCTTCTCTCTCGCGTTCCCTTCCTTCTCTCTCGTTCCCCTTCCCCTTTCTCTTTCCCTTTCTTCGGCGAGTTGATTGATCAGGCAATCGATCGATCCCGAGTTAGCTGGCGAGGTTGACGCCCCCGTGGGAGGGGGGGCGGGGGAGGAGAGAAGGGGGGGGGGGCGGAAGAGGAGGGGTTGGGAGAAGGGGTTGAGGAAGGGAATTGAGGGAGAGGGAGGGAGAGAGGGGGGTGAAGGGGAGGGAGGGAGAAGGAGAGGGAGAGGGGAGGAGGGAGAGAGAGAAAGAAAGAAGTAGAAGGAGAAGGAGAAGAGAAAGGCGAGAAGAGAAGAAGAGAGAAAAAAGAAAAAGGAAAGAGAAAGAGAAAAAAGAAAAGGAAGAAGAAAGAGAAAAAGAAAAAGAGAAAGAGTAGAAAAAGAAAGAAACTAAATGAGAAAGAGAAAGAGAGAGGAAAGAGAAGAATACATATCACGGAATTTGATATTAAAAGGCAACGTGAGATGACGGTAGTAGTTTTGCGTCTGGGGGGGGGGGAGGGGAGGGAAGGGGTTACCACACAGCATGTCTTTAAAGCTCACTTCCTTCCCAGAATTCCGTCATGCGTGTCTACAGGGGGTGGGGCGGAGGGGGGAGGAGAGGGAGGGGCGGGAGGGGAATTATCCGTTCGGTAAAAGGGGGGAAGTGAAGGTGTAGGGGTAGAGTGGAAGGAAGAAGAGAAAGA
This sequence comes from Penaeus vannamei, assembly GCF_003789085.1. Taxonomy (NCBI): domain Eukaryota; kingdom Metazoa; phylum Arthropoda; class Malacostraca; order Decapoda; family Penaeidae; genus Penaeus; species Penaeus vannamei. The sequence continues at coordinate 54,833 of NW_020870392.1, read as the reverse complement.
GGGAGATAGAAGGGAGAAAATGGGAGGGAAAGAGACGGGGAAAAAGGGGAGGGAGAGGGGAGAGAATGGAGAAGAGAAGAGGGAGAGTGAAGGGAGAAGAAAGAGAGATAGAAGGGTGACGAGAGGGAGGGAAAGAGAAGGAAGAAGAGAGGGATAGAGAAGAGAGAAGAGAGGGAGGGATTGAGAAGGGAGAACAGAGAGAGGGATAGAAAAGAGAGGAGAGAGAGAGGGAGATAAAAGGAGAAAGAGAGAGAAGGGTGAGAATGAATTATCGGAATAATTATCCGTTTGCCGAAAGGGGAGATGAAAGTGTGGAAGTGGAGGAAGGGGAAGGGGTGGGGGAGGGGATCGAACCACAGGAAGGGGGAGGGGAAGGAGTGGGGGAGGGAGGGGATCGAACCACAGGAGGGGGAAAGGGTAGGGTAGGGGGAGGGGGGTTCCGGACCGACCGCGACCGTGGGAGTGCCAAGGGTGCCAAACAGAGCGACACTTTTGCGAATCTGACGGGTCCTCCTTCCGCCCGGCTAGGAATTTTGTCATTATTTATTTATTTATTTATTCTTTTTTTTTTATCTGTCTATTTGATATGATTGAGGCAGCTTTATTGAGGTGATGTCTTGGTGATAATAGGTGATGATTATGACAATATTGAGGTGATTATTCCGGTTGTAATGATCTTGGTGATAATGAAACTAAGAATCTTGATAGCGACCGTGTTAAAATGATAAATGGAAATAATGAATCTGAATTATTATGTATGATACAGAGCTCTACTAATACTATTTGTAATTATAACCATTAATAGTAAAATAGTGATAAAAATATCTACTAAAACTATTTTCTGTTATAACTAGTAATAGTAAAATAGTGATGAATAGATCTACTAGTGCTATTTGTAATTATAACCAATGATAATAAAATAGTGATAAATAATCTACTAATACTATGTATTATAACCAGTGATAGTAAGATACTTATACTCCAATGATAATAAAATAGTGATAAATAATCTACTAAACCTATTTGTAATTATAACCAGTAGTAGTAAAATAGTGATAAATAGATCCACAAATACTATTTGTTATTATAACCAGTGATAGTAAGATACTTATACTCCAATGATAATAAAATAGTGATAAATAATCTACTAAACCTATTTGTAATTATAAACCAGTTATATAAAAAATAGTGATAAATAGATCCACAAATACTATTTGTTATTATAACCAGTGATAGTAAGATACTGATACTCTACGTGATGGATATGGTCATGTTGATTGTAGTCATAGCGGTGATATCAGACAGTTATTAAAAAGGAAAACAGTTAATGACTGCACCGACGAATAAGGATAAAGACAGAGACAAAACAAGACCGGCAAGGATAATGCAATACGGTTGATTATCCAATACGACGAAGGCCGCCCAAAGCATCGGTGACTCATGTGTCTGCTGTAATCATCACGGCGATTGCCAGCACCCCGCCCATACCCCGCCCACCCCGCCCGTCAGCGCTCCTTTGGCTCTAATCCCTAGCACCCCCCCGCCCCCCCCCCCCGTCCCCGGGCTCTCTCCCTCTCACCTTATCCCCCCCTTGATTTTGTCTCTCTATCTCTCCTCCTCCTCTTTTTCTTCTCGTTCTTTTCCTTCTCTTCCTCCTCCTCCTCCTCCTCCTCCTCCTCCTTCCTCCTCCTCCTCCTCCTCTCCTACTACTACTACTACTACTGCTACTACTACAACTACTACTACTACTACTCCTACTCCTTCTTCTTCTTCTCCCCTCCTCCTCCCCTCCTCCTTCCTCCCTCTTCCCTCCTCCTCCTCTCCTTCACATATCCTCTAACCCTTTCTGATCCTTACCATATCCTTCCCCCCCCTTCCTCTACCCATACCCCCACCCCTTCACTCATACCCTTATCCCCTTTTTGCTCATGAACCCCCTCCACACCCTTCCACAGACCCTTGTTGCTTATCCACCGTGTCGCCACCCACCCGCACACGCCCACCCATATGCACCCTCACCCACACGCCCACCCATGCCCACCCATGCACCCACCCATGTGCCCACACGCCCACCCACACCCATCCCTCACCCACACGCCCACCCATACAGCCATGCACCCACACGCCCACCCATATGCACCCACCCATTGCCCACACGCCCACCCACCCATATGCACCCTCACCCACACGCCCATCCATACAGCCATGCACCCACCCGCCCACCCCATATGCACCCTCACCCACACGCCCACCCATATTCACCTCACCCACCACGCCCACCCGCCCACCCAATGCACTCCCAGCCACTCGGGTCACGTGATCACCTTTGTAGCAGCGAAGGGCGAGTCTGTCTGGCTCTTAATCACCCCGCGGAATGGGGTCCCCGGCTGGAGGGGTGGGGGGTGGGTGGGGGAGTGGCCTCGATTCCCCCGGGGTATTAAATCATGCTTACGTTCGCATTGTTTTTTTTTTTTTTGTGTGGGTCGGTGTGGCTGGATTGGAGGCATGGGGGGCAGTCCGGCGTTGTCATGCTGGTGTGATGCTGAGATGGGGGTTTGTGAATGCTGAGGCGGGGGTGAGCATGGAGGGTTGATGTGGCTGGGGTTGAGCATGATGAGGGGGTGAATGCTGAGGGTTAGAATGCTGAGGGTTGTGAATGCTGAGGGGGGGCTGAGCATGATGAGGGGTTGTTTTGCTATGCTGAGGGGAGGGGTAGAATATTGAGGGTTGCTATACGATGCTGAGGTGGGAGAATGCTGAGGAGTTGCTGTGTCTCTTCGGTATATATGCTGTAAATATATGTATATATATATAATATATATATATATATATATATATTTATATATTTATATTTTATATATAATATATATATATATATATATATATATATATATTATATATATATATATATTCTCTGGAGTTTAGAGTTTAAAAATGTAAAGAGAGCCTTGAATGCTGAGCATGTAACGACGACCGCCAAAAGAGAAAAATAAAGAAAATAATAGCTTTGTACTTGGATGTAAATGCTAAATATTTGCGGTGTGCGGAGAGCAACAACTTTCCAAACGATGCTGAGAGCTGGCAGTGCCTCATGCCACTTGGCCGGCACTTCCTATGCACGGTCTGCTCCGGCGGTCTGCTATGACGTCGTTTGAGGTCGTGCGTCTCGTCGTGACGACTTTGAGGACTTGCGGGATGACGTCGGCCAGCGCTGTTGACGACCGTGTAATGACGTCACGGGCTTGTTTGATGACGCTATGACGTCGGTTGTTTGAGACGTGTATTTTATGACGTCACGGCCGATGTAGGGGGCATGTTTATGACGTCACGGCTTGTTTGGACGGTATGTTTTATGACGTCACGGGCTTGTTTGATGACGTAAGGGGCATGTTTTATGACGTCACTGGCTAGTGACGTAACGCACGTTTTATGACGTCACGACCGTGTGTTATGATGTAGGGCATGTTTGTGACGTCACGACCGTGGGTAGTGACCGTAACGGGCATGTTTGATGACGTCACGACCGTGGTAGTGACGTAACGGGCACGTTTCATGACGTCACGGGTATGTTGCCAGGAGTGCCACATCGCTCGGGCCAACACCATGGGATTGCAACGACCCCTGTTTGCTTGTTTGTTTGTTTGTTTGTGCTCCGTGCTAATGGACTGGTTCTGTGTCATCCCTGTGTACGTACTCGTGTGCGGATAGGCTCGTGAACGTAGGCGTGTACGTTTAGCTCCGGCGTGTTCGTGCATCCGTGCTTCTTGCCTCTTCGCGTGCGGGTGTAAATACGAAATATATATGGAAATTATGTCGTTTATATTCTGATTAGATCGAATGCGTATTTTTTTTCTATCTCTCTCTCTCTTTTTATGTAGTCTCTCCTAAGCATTTATATTTTCTGTTTTCGTGAATTTTGAAGATGGTGATTGTGTGTGCTGTGTGTGTGTGTGTGTGTGTGTTGAGTTGTGTGTGGTAAAAGTGTGTGTGTAGTGTGTAAAGTGTGTGTGTGTGTGTGTGTGGTGTGTGTGTGTGTGTGAGTGTGTGTGTGTGTGTGTGTTGTGTGTGTGTGTGTGTGGTGCGTGTGTGTGTGTGTGTGTGTGTGTGTGCGTGTGGGTGTGTGTGTGTGTGTGTGCTGTGTGCGCGGTGTGTGTGTGTGTGTTGTGTGTGTGTGTGTGTGTGTGTGTGTGTGTTGTGGTGTGTCCGCCCACTCTACCCCAATCTGCATCAAAATACGTTCATACAGCGATAGACTCCGCCCACAAACCACCCAAACAGCAGTTCCAGGCCCCTAAAAGAGACCCTAAGGTCGAGAAGTATCTTTTAAGTATCTTTTGTTTCGCTCTGTGGCTCACTTTCCCTCGTCAGCGCCGCCGATGTTGTTCCCTGGGGCGCTTGTGACGAGCGACAGGTATCGAAGTGGACCGCTGTATCGAGTGGTCCGCTGATCGAGGGTCCGCTGTATCGAGTGGACCGCGTATCGAGTGGTCCGCTGTGTATCGAGTGGACCGCCCGAATCGAGTGGTCCGCTGTATCGAGTGGTCCGCTGTATCGAGTGTCCGCTGTATCGAGTGGTCCGCGTATCGAGTGGTCCGCTGCATCGGTGGGACGCTGTATCGAGGGACCGCTGTATCGATGTCGCTGCATCGAGTGACCGTATCGAGGGGTCCGCTGCATCGAGTGTATCGTGGTCCGCTGTGTATCGAGTGGACCGCTGTATCGAGTGGACCGCTGTATCGAGTGGTCCGCTGCATCGAGTGGACCGCAGTATCGAGTGGTCCGCTGTATCGAGGGTCCGCTGTATCGAGTGGTCCGCTGTATCAAGTGCTGATCGATGTCCGCCTGTATCGAGTACCGCGGGGACAACGACGCTTTGCCCTCAGTTCGAGATTTACGGCCACGATCGCTTCTCGGAGGAGGAAGGAGGGAGGGGAGGGAGAGGATGAGGGAGGAGGTGGAGGAGTGAGAGGAAGGGAGAAGAGAGGAGAAGGAGGGGGTGAGGAAGGGGAGAGGTAAGGAAAAAGAGAAGAGGGAGGGGAGGAGGAACGGAGAGAGGAAGAAGAAAGATAGACAGGTAGGCAGGCAGACGGCAGACTGACTGACTAACAGACTGACAGACAGACACAGACAATCAGTCAGACAAAACATACAGTCAGTCAGACAGACAGACAAGAAAACTAGCAAGTGATGTAGCTTCTAACCTCCCCTTCGCCCCCCCTCCCCCCTCCGTCGCCCCCCTCCCCCCTCCGTTCGCCCCCCTCCCCCCTCCTCGCCCGAGAGATCAGCTGGCACTTCCGCCTCGAACTGTAGAGCGACTTGGAGAGGTAATGAGGGAAAAAAAAAGATCTACCTGTGCTTCATTAGCCTTACCTGTTGCTTCTGCTGCTTCACCTTCGCTTCATTAGGGAGGCTCCGGGGGTTTCACACGTTCACCTAATTAGCGGAGCCTTTGTTCAGCAAGATCATCAGCGCATTGAGGAGCCTTGAACAACACGACCTTTTCAGTCCCAATGATTGCGCCGGGAATTTGTGCAGAGGCTCCTCTGGCCGGGCGGAGGTGGTGGGCGCGGTGGTGTGTCCGTGTGTGTGTGGTGTGGTGGAGTGGTGTGTGTGTGGTGTGTTGTGTGTGTGTGCTGTTGTAAGTGTGTGTGTGTGTGTGTGTTTGTGTGTGTGTGTGTGTGTGTGTGTTGTGTGTGTGTGTGTGTGTGTGTGTGTGTGTGGTGTAAGTGTGCATGTGTGTGGTCTGTGTGTGCTGTGTGTGTGTGTGTGTGTGTGTGTGTGTGGTGTGTGTGTGTGTGTGTGTGTGTGTGTGTGTAGTGCGTGCGTGCGTGTATCTGCATGTGTGTGTGCGTGCGTGTGTGTGTCCGCCCACTCTGCCCCAATACGCATCAAAATAAGTCTGTGTACTTAAGTATGTGTGTATGTGTCTGTGCATCAGCCTACACACTCCCTATCTGCTTCAAAATGAGTCTGTGTAGTTAAGTGTGTGTATGTGTGGCTTTGTGTCTGTGTCTGTTTGTCTGTGTATCCACCCTCTCCACCCCTAAATGCATCAAAATCAATGTCTATACTTAGGCCTAAGCGAACGTGTATGTATATATGTATGTATGTACGTATGCATTTATGTATGTATGCACGCCCCTTCCTCCTTCAGAAGAGTGCTTGCGGGGTCCTTCGTCGTCCTCCTGCCAGCGCTCTGATCCATTTGGGCGTCTCCGGTGACCGGTGTGTCAAGGCGTGTCAAGGCGTGTCAAGTGCTCGCTCGTTCGCTTCGTTATGGGTGTCACGTGTGAGTCAGCGGGTTTTCTTTCTCTCTCTCTCTCTCTCTTTTTAGCTTTCTTTGTCTCTGTCTCTCTGTCTTTCTCTTTCTCTCTCTTCTCTTTCTCTTTCTCTTTCTTTCTCTCTCTCTCTCTCTCTCTCTCTCTCTCTCTCTCTCTCTCTCTCTCTCTCTCTCCTCTCTCTCTCTCTCTCTCTCTCTCTCTCTCTCCTCTCTCTCTCCCCCTCTCCCCCTTCCCCCTCTCTCCCCTCTCCCTCCTTCCTGGTCTCTTCTCTCTCTCTCTCTCTCTCCTCTCTCTCTCTCTCTCTCTCTCTCTCTCTCTCTCTCCTCTCTCCTCTCTCTCCTCTCTCTCTCTCTCCTCTCTCTACTCTCTCTCTCTCTCTCCCTCTCTCCCCCTTCCTCCCCTCCTTCCTTCTCCCTCCTTCTTCCTCCCCTTCCTCCCTCCACCCTTCCTCTCTTCCTCTCTCCTCTCTCTTTCTATTTCTTTCTTTTCTCTCTCTCTCTCTCTTTGTGGACTTCCTGCGCCGGAATTTACAACTCTTGATCCTGATTTTTGTATTGTTTTTTTCTTTCTTTCTTTCTTGTGCGTGTGTGTGGAAATTTGATCAAGACTTCTCTTAACTAAGCCACACATACGCACACGCAGACACACACACACACACACCACACACACCACCACTCACTCACTCACTCACTCACTCACTCACTCACTCACTCACTCACTCACTCACTCACTCACTCACTCACACACACACACACACACACACACTCACTCACTCACTCACTCACTCACTCACTCACTCACCACTCACTCACTCACTCACTCACTCACCACCACACACACACACACACACACACAACCACACACACACACACCACACACACACACCACACACACACACACACACACAACGGCCCATGATAATGGGAGATCCTTAAAGGTGAGAGACCCCGGGCGACGGCGGACCAGCGCATGGGGGGGCGGTGGGTGGGGGGATGGGGGGGGGATTTGCAGGCGAGTCCAAGGGCAAGGGACAAAATACCTGTTCCCTCCGGCGAGCCAAAAATACGAACACGGGGAAAGGGGAAAAAAAAGGCTGGATGAAAACAGGGGCCGGTGGGGGGGTGGGGAGGTCGCGTGGGGGCGAGGGAAGGAAAGGGGGGGGGCGGAGGTGGGTGGTTTGTTGGGAGGGGAAGGGGGAAGGGGAGGGTGGAGAGGCGAGGGAAAGGGGAGGAGGTGGGGAGGGGGAGGGAGGAATGGGGGGGAGAGAAGGGAATGGCGGGGAGGAGGATGAGAGGAAGGCTTAGGATGAGTGGACTGGGGAATAGAGGAGGGAAGTAGACTGAGCAATGAGGAAGGGAGGAGGTAGTGAGGGTGGAGAAGTGGAGGGAAGAGAGGAGGAGGTGAGAGAGGGGAATGAAGAAGGGGAGGAGGTAATGTAAGGGGAAGGGAAGAGAGGAGGAGTAGGTGAAAGAGGGGAATGAAATAGGGGAGAGGTAATGTAAGGGGAAGGAAGAGAGGAGGAGTAGGTGAAAGAGGGGAATGAAATAGGGGAGGAGGTAGACCAAAGGGAATGGAGGAAGGGGAAGGGGGGGTGCTCTACCCTCATTGGAACAGCCGGGGAAACCTGAACAGACTAACCTAAACGAAATCCTTCCTTTTCTACGTGGACGCGAAATAGGATGGTAATATTTCGTTCAGAGAAAGGATTATCGGATAAGTCAAATGGATCTATTGATAGACAGTGACGTGCGGACGTGCAGATGATCAGGAGTCTTAATAGATAGGGAAATAGACTAATATAACTCTTAATAGATAGGGAAATAGACTAATATAACTCTATCTACAAGCACATAGGCCTAGATCGGGAGACGGAGAGTAAAAAAACAGAGAAAGCAATAGAAGTATATATTTCAGTTATATATAGAGAGAGATCTATTTCAGTTTTCCATTAGCAGTACCGTGGATTAGCCCCCCACCCCCCACCCACCCCCGCCTACGAACCATATGGTGTTGTCGATATGGTGTCCTTGATACCCTATTAGGATCATATCCCTCACTATATTGTACGTAGGGTCCAGAAGCATTAACTTTGCGCTATACATCTACGCTTATGGGCTGTAATTTAGTTAGGTATCGCGTATAATTGTCTTGTATGTCTCGTCCAGGTAGCATTTAGGAGCATAAAGTACTGATTGTAACGTTCATTTTGCGTCGGGAATGGTATGGTGCAGTTCCTCTTGACTCTTGGCTTTCTATTTTTATCATTAGATGCTATGGGATCTATGGGATTCTCCGATTTCTCCATTTTTATTATTAGTGTGATATGAGATGCTCCTAAATTTTCCATTTTTATTAGCAGATGATATTGCATAATCTTTATTCTTGATTTAGATACTAAATTCTGAATTCCTCTGATTCATCATCAGATACCGTTGCATACTCCACACTCTTGACTTCCAGATCCAGTTCTCTTCATTCTCCACTTTTATCACTCGATCGCCATTTCCCCCCCATTCGTTTTCTGTCAAGGAAATGTCTCGAACGCCTTTTTTCCCCAGCAGCGAAAAGAGCAGAGAGAGCGAGGGATGAAGCAAGACATTCTGGCGAGGTGACTTGACGAGCCCGGTTTGGTGCAGGTCAGGAGCAGTCGGGTGCCTCAGGAATGGGGAGGTCGAGGTCGATTTTAATTGGATGTCTTGGGGGGGGGAGAGGGGGGAGGAGGGGAAAGGGAAGAGGAGAGGAAGAAGGGGAAAAGAGAGAGAGAGACAAAGAGAAAGGGAGAGAGACAATGAGAAAGACAGTGAAAGCGAGAGAACAGTGGGAGATTGAGAGACAATGAGAGAGAGGAGCGAGAGAGCGAGGAGAGAGAGAGAGTGAGAGAAAGAAGAGAAAGAGAGAAAGAGAGAAGAGAGAGAGAAAGAGAGGAGAGAAAGAGAGAGCGAGGAGAAGAGACGAGAGAGAGACGAGAAAGAGAAGAGAGAAAGAGAGAGAGAGAGAGAGATAGTGAGAGAGAGAGAGAAAGAGAGAGAGAGAGAGAGAGAGAGAGAGAGAGAGAGGAGAAGAGAGAGAGAGAGAGAGAGAGAGAGAGAGGGAGGGAAGCGATGGGAGAGGAAGAGCGTTGATTCCGACTTGATGAGCTTTGACAGGTGGCGAGGAGAGTTCTGTTTTGTTTTGCTGGATTGATGTTCCCTGTTGTTTTCTGTTTAGAGGGTTTTTCTGTTTGGGGGTTCTGGGTCTCGTCTCTCTCTCTCTCTCTCTCTCCTCTCTCTCTCTCTCTCTCTCTCTCTCTCTCTCTCTCTCTCTCTCTCTCTCTCTCTCTCTCTCTCTCTCTCTCTCTCCTCTCTCATTTCTGTCACTTCACTCTCTCTCATTATCTATCCATTGTCTATCTATCTACCTTTCTCCGTTCCCTCTTTCCCCATTCCCTCTCACGCGCGAACACACACACGTGAACAAATATTCACTGACGCGTTTTCCCCTTTTCCCCTTTCCTTCATTACCATTTTCCAGCGTCTTGTTTCATTTTCCCTGCATTTCTCTCTTTCTTTTTTTAACCATTTTCGTAATTTTCTTTCTCCCTCTTCTTTGGACTTTTCGCTTTTCTCATTCCGAGGGTTTCCTATGCCTACGGTAATGGTGTAGGCCTATGTCCCTCTGGCTTCGTTATGGAGGAAGATTTGGCGAACCTGAAACCTCTTGCAGGAGGTTTCACAATTCGTAATTCCACCCACTTCCTTCTCTTCTCTTTGTCTCTTCCACTTTTATTCCCTTTTCTACCTCCATCCTTTTATTCTCCTCTGTCTGTTCTCTTCCTCTTCCTCTCCTCTTCACCTCCTTACCCCTTGCATTTTCCTCTCTGCCTCCTCCTTTATTCCCCTCTCTCTGCCTCCTCCTTCTTTATTCCCCCTCCTACCTTCCCCCTTCCATTCCCTTTCTCTACCTCCTTCTTTATTCCCCTTCTCTTCTGCCTCCTCCTTCTATTCCCCTCTCTACCTTCTTCCCCTTCCATTCCCTTCGTTACCTCCTCCCCTTAAATTACCAACCTCTCGTATCTCCTTTATTCCCCTCTCTCTGCCTCCTCCTCCTTTATTTTCCCTCTGCCCCTCCTCCCCCTTACTCCCCCTCTTTGCATCCTCCCTTTATTATCCCCTGTCTGCCCTCCTACTTCTTTATTCCCCTTGCCTCCCCCCCTTTACTCCCCTCTCTCTGCCTCCTCCCCCTTTATCCCCTTCTGGCCTCTCCTCCTCTTTATTTCCCCTCTCCTCCTCGCCCCTTTATCCCCCGTACATCGATCTTATCCCTTCACTCCCCTCCGTCTACTCCACAAGCGTCAAATGACTGCCCTTACTTCCTTTAAACCCACTTCTCCTGCAGGAACGTAAACACCACTTGTTAACTAATCATTTTAAGTACACATCTTCGTAGGTCTGATCTAAAACTTCCCTTTGTCGTTGGAGGCGTTGGGATAGAAAGAGTGATTTTGTCAACGTGTTAAGTCCCTTAAGAGTGTATGGATGTTTCATTTGTTGTTGTGTTTTTGTTGTTTTCTCACGTTTAATTCTATTGTGAGGTTGTTTTAATTGTGTCTGGATTTCCTAGAAGTGTTTGTGTCTAATCTGTTTGCCGGTGACTGTCTCATCTCTCGTCAAATGTCTCTGTCTGTCGTTCTGTCCTGTCTCCTTTCTCTCTTCTCTGCTCTGTCGTCTCTCTCCGCTCTCCTTCTCTCTCTCTCTCTCTCTCTCTCTCTCATCTCTCTCTCCTCTCTCTCTCTCTTCCTCTCTCTCTCTCTCTCTCTCTCTCTCTAGTTCTCTCTAGTCTCTCTCTCTCTGTTTATCTTTCATGTGACTCCAAATCCCGTTTTTTTCCACCGATTAGCATTTTCTTCCTACGGATTCACCCCCCTCGACCGATCATGCCTCCTCAGCCCAGCCCTAATAACGCACCCCCAACATCCCACCCGATAGGCCACCTTTATCAAAAACTCAACGATAACTGCAATTGAGACACCCTCCCCTCCCCACCATGTATTAGTACGTTAAATAAGAGTAATTTATTATAAGTCTATTAGGTTTAGACAGAGACCTTCACCTTGATCGTAAATCACTCAATCCTCACGATAAGGTATACGACCTCAATTTGGGAAGGGTGGTTAGGTACGTTGCTTGACCGTAGACGTGTTGTTTGTTTAAAGGAGTAGTAGTTAGGTTGTTTATCTCAGAAAAGAGAATAACCAGGAGACTCAAAATTTTTCTTTCCACATTAAAACTGATCGTAATCAACTCTAATCCACGATACTTACAGTACCTGCAATTTGCGATAGGTTAGGTTACGTTCGTTAGTTAGGTTAGTAGGTATTAGGTTAGGTTAGGTAGTTAGGCCTCAAATTTAACCAGGCAGACTCCAAAATTTCGTTTCTTAAATAAACCGTATCGTACACTTCTAACCACGATAGTACAACCTGCAATTGGATTATGTTAGTATGTTGCGTAGTAGGTTAGGTTAGCTCAAATTAACCAGGAGACTCCAAATTTCGGTTTCTCACATTAAAAACTTATCGTAAATCAACCTCTAATCCACGCATAGTTACCCAGTACCTGCAATTGGGATTAGTTAGGTTACTGGTTAGGTTATTATTAGTTTAGTAGGTAGTTAGCCTCAAATTTAACCAGAGACTCCAAATTTCGTTTCTCACATAAACTTGATCGAAATCACTCAATCCCCGATAGACCAACCTGCAATTTGCAGTTATTAGGTTACCTTGGTTAGGTAGTTAGTAAGTAGGGTTAGTTAGGACTCAAATTTAACCACGGAGACTCCAATTCTTCTCACCCATAAATTATCGTATAAACAAACTCAATCACGATAGTTGACATACCTGCAATTTGGGATTAGTAGTCACGTTATTACGGTCAGGTTTGTATAGTTAGGAGTTATTAGGCTCAAATTTAACCAGAGACTCCCAAATTTCGTTTCGCACATAACTTACAAATCACTCTAATCTATCTATTAGTACATACCTGCAATTTAGGAGGCTAGGTAGACTTCTATAGGTTAGTATTAGTTAGGTTAGTTAGGCCAAATTTAACCCAGGAGACTCCAAATTTCGTTTCTCCACAAAACTTATCAGTTAAATCACTCTAATCCACATAGTACATACCCATGCAATTTGGGGAGTTAGCTATACGTTGTTATAGTTAGGTTAGTAGCTGTTTAGCTCCAGAATTACCAAGGAGACTCAAATTTTCGTTTCTCACAAAACTTGATCTTAAATCACTCCTAATCCACTATAGACAGTACCTGCAATTTGGGAGTTACGTAGGTTACGTTGATTAGCTTAAGGACGTAGGTTAGTTAGATAGTTAGGCTCAAATTTAACCAGGACACCTCCAAAATTGTTCTTAAATAAACGTGATCGTAAACACTCTAATCAAATTGGTAAAAATTTATACACGATAGTTACATACCTCAATTTGGAAGTTAGTTAGTATGTTGTAGGTAGTTAGGTTAGGGCCTCAAATTAACCAGGAGACTCCAAATTTCTTTTTCTCACATTAAAACTGATCGAAATCACTCAATCCACATAGGTTACCATACCTGCCAATGGAGTTAGGTAGTTAAACGTTTAGTTAGTTAGTAGTTAGTTAGGTTAGTTAGGCTCAAATTAACCAGGAACTCCAAATTCGTTTCTCACATAAACTTATCGGCCCACTCTAATCCCACACTAGGTTACATACCTGCAACTACTTAAGGTTAGGTTACTTGTTAATAGTTACGTTAGTTAGGAGTTAGTTGTATGCTCCAATTTAACCGGAGGACCCAAATTCTTTTCTCACATAAACTGATCGTAAATCACTCAATCCCACTATAGTAAATACCTCCAATTTGGTGATTTAGTTAGTTACGTTTTAGGTTACCGTTAGTATTAGTTAGAGGCTCAGAATTAACCAGGAGACTCAAAATATTCGTTCTCACAAAAACTTATCGCAAATCCACCTAATCCCACGATAGATTACATACCTACCAATTTGGGTGTTAGTTAGTTACTTGTTAGCTAGTTACGTTAGTTAGTTAGGCTTCAATTAAACCAAAACTCCAATTCTTTCCACATAAAACTGATCGTAATCACTCTAACCACATATTACATACTGCAATTGGAGTATTTAGTTACGTTGTTAGTAGTTATTACGTAGGTTAGTTACTAGCTCAAATAACCAGACCCTCCAAATTCTTCGCACATAAACTTGCATCGTAAACACTCTAATCCACGATAGGGGTACAGTACCTGCAAATTGGGATTAGTTAGTCACTATAGTCAGTTGGTTATTATATATAGTACTCAATTAACCAGAACTCCAAATTCGTTTCTCACAATAGAACTAATCGAAATCACTCTAATCCACGAAGTTACAAGACCCCTGCCCCAATTTTTTGGGTTAGTTAGTTACGTCTTAGTAGGTTAGTTAGTTAGTTAGTTTAGGTTAGCCAAATTAACCAGAGACTCCAAATTTCGTTTTCTCACATAAACTGATCGTAATCACTCTAAATCCACATAGTACAGTACCTCAATTTGGGCATTAGTTAGTACGTGTAGTTATTAGTTAGTTAGTAGTAGTTAGGCTCAAATAACCAGAACTCCAAATTTCGTTTCTCACATAAAACTATCTAAATCAACTCAATCCACATATCTACAGTACCTGCAATTTTGGATTATTATTACGTTCTATTATAGTTATAGGTTAGTAGAGTTGCTCAATGAACCATGAACTCCAAATTTCTTGTCCACATAAATGATCTAAATCACTCTAATCCACATACGTTACATACCTCAATTTGGAAGTTAGTTACATTTATTAGTAATTAATTAAGGTTAGTTAGTTATAGTTAGGCTCCAAATTTAACCAGGCAGACTCCAAATTCTCTCACCATAAACTTTGATCTAAATCACTCTAATCCACTATATTACAGCCCCCTGCCCAATTGAATAGTTAGTACGTTTAGTTATTTATTAGTTACTTACGTTAGGTTACGATCAAATTAACCAGGAGACTCCCAAATTCTTTCTCACATAAAAACTTGAGCTAAAATCACTCAATCCACATAGTACATACCTTCAATTGGGATTATAGTTACGTGGCTTAGCCTTATTATTAGGTAGCGTTAGATACTAGGTAGTTAGCCAAATTAACCAAGACTTCAAATTTGTTCTCACATAAACTGACCTAAATCCACTCTAATCCACGATAGTACATACCTGCCAATTTGAGTAACGTAGTACGTTGTTGTTGATAATTAAGTTACGTTAGTATTAGCTCAAATTAACCAGAACTCCAAATTTCCGTTTCCACATAAACTGATCGTTAAATCACTCTAATCCACATATTACATTACCTGCCCAATTGAGTTACGTTAGTACTTTAGTAGTTAGTAGTAGCCTAAATAAAACCAGAACTCCAAATTCCGTTTCTCACATAAACTGATCGAAAATCACTCTACCACGATATTACATACCTACAAAATTGGGAGGTACGGTTAGTTACGTGGTTATTAGTAGTTAGGTAGGTATTAGTAGCTAGTAGCTCAAATTCACCAGAAACTCCAAATTTTGTGTCTCACATTAAACTGATCGTAAATCACTCTAATCCACGATAGTACAGTACTGGCAATTTGGGAGTTAGGTTAGTACGTTTTAGTTAGGTTAGGTAGTTTAGTAGGTTAGTAGCCCAAATAACCAGGAGACCTCCAAAATTCTTTCTCACATAAACTTATCGTAAATCACTCCCTAATCCACATAGTTACAGTACCCTGCAAATTGGAATTATAGCGTACTTGTTAGGTTAGGTTAGTTAAGGTTAGGTTAGTTATTAGCTCAAAGAACCTAGAACTCCAAAATTTCGTTTTCTCACAAAAACTTATCTAAATCACTCTAATCCACGAAAGTTACAGACCTGCAATTTGGAGTTAGTTAGTACCTGTTAGTTAGTTATAGTAGTTATTAGGTAGCTCAAATAAACCAGAACTCCCAAATCTTTTCCACAATAAACTTATCTAAATCACTTAACCACAAGGTTACATACCTGCCAATTAGCGTAAAGTAGGTTAGTTACGTGTAGTTAGGTTAGTTAGTTAGTTAGTTAGGTAGCTCAAAATTAACCAGGAGACACCAAATTCGTTTCTCAACAAAACTTATCGTTAAATCACTCTAATCCACCAAGTTACAGTACCTGCAATTGGATTAGTTAGTTACCGGTGGTTAGTTATTAGTTAGTTAGGTTAGGTAGTTAACTTAGCTCAAATTCACCCAGGAAACTCCAAATTTCGTTTCTCACAAACTTATCTAAATCACTCTAATCCACGATATTACCAACCCAATGGATATTAGGTACGGAGTAGGTTAGGTTAGTTAGTTAGTTATTAGCTTCAAAATTTTTAACCAGAGACTCAAAAATTCGTTTTCTCACATAAACTTGATCTAAATCACTCTAATCACGATATACATACCTGCAAGTGAGTTAGTTAGTACGTGGTACGTATTAAGTATTAGTAGTTAGCTCAAATTTAACCAAGACTCCAATTCGTTTCTCACATAAACTGACGAAATCAACTCTAATCCACGATAACATACCGCAATTGGGAATTAGTAGTTACATGCGTTAGCGTTAGTTAGTTAGTAGCCTCAAATTAACCAGAGACCCAAATTTCTTTTCTCACCATAAA
>NW_020870392.1:22500-32500 GCF_003789085.1 Penaeus vannamei | reverse complement strand
GTGGCAGATAGAAGACATGGGTCTAGATTAGTAGATGGATAGATAGACAGATTGACCAGAAGATAGCTAAATAAGATGTATGCATAATAGAGAGAGAGAGAAGAGAGAGAGAGAGAGAAGAGAGAGAGAGAGAGAGGAGAGAGAGAGAGAGAGATGAGAGAGAGAGAGAGAGAGACAGAGAACAGAGACAAGAGACAGAGCATCCAGAGACAGAGACAGAGACCAGAGACAGAGACAGAGAGGAAGGAGAGAAAGAGAGCGTATGTGTTTTTGTTTTTTTTTTAGGGAGGGGTATGTTGTATATGCGCCCTATGTATGTACGAAGGGCGAACCGTCGCGTGTGCAGTTGTTGCTTAAGCAAAAACCCAGCACACCACACCACACCCTAAAGGCGCTTCTAATTTCTAAACAGGAGGCGGTTTTTGGTGTTTGTTCTCACTGTTGCGTAACGCAGGTCTCCTTGCTTTTAGCGCTGTGGAACATATATAGCTTTTGTAATAGGCCTTTAAATTATAGTAGGGATATACCTTGAAGAAAATGGTTGATCATATCGGTCTGTTAGGGTGCTCGTGGTAGAACCCTCGTCTTTAGCTCTCGGCGTCTTCTACTGCATTCTCCCTTAAATGGAAAAGAATTTTTCTAGACCGGAAGAATACTACTGAAATTAAACTTGAATGAATAGAAGAAAATGGTTATGTATAAAGGACCTTTTTATATCACAAAAAAGTTACTAAGAGTTATCTCTTGAGAATTATGAATTATATTTGGAGGAGCTGCTGGTAACCTCACTTATTCGTCTATCCGAAAAAAAATATCTAGATACGTAAAAAATAAACGGAAACGAATAAACTGAAGAAAGTGAATAAGAAGAATGTATATACCTTTTATTTCACAAAAAGTTACTAAGAGTATCTTGAGAAAATTATTAATATTATTTGGAGCTTGGTACCTCACCTTATTCTCTATCGAAAAAAGAATATCTAGAACGAAAAATACGAACGAATAACTTGAGAAATGAATAAGAAGAATGGTATATAAGCCTTTATTTCACAGGAGGTTACTAATAGAAATGAAAATGATGGAATATGGGATATTTTGAGAAATTCTTATATGTTTGGGGCTCTGGTACCTCACTTATTCTCTATGGGAAAAGAAGAATATCTTAGAACGAAAAATACTAACGAATAACTTGAGAAATGAATAAAATGGTATATAAGCCTTTATTTCACAAGAGCTTACTAATAGAAATGAAGATGAATGGAATATGGGATATTTTGAGAAATTATTATTTTGGCCTCTGGTACTTATATTCTCTATGAGGAAAAGAAGAGAATTCTAGAACGAAAAAATACTAACGACTAACTTGAGAAATGATTAAATGGTGGACTTATAAGCCTTTATTTCACCAAAGCTTAGTAATAGAAATGAAAACCACAGAAGATACTATCCTACCATCGCCCCCCCCCCCCAACGCTCGCTCGCACCTTCAACAAAAACTAATTTCATCTACATCTTGAACAAGTGAACCCTCTCCCGCGTTGGAAAATCCTTAATCCTAAATCCTACACACCACTTAGGCTTTTATCGCCTGTTTGTACATCTGGATAATCTCTTGGGTAATTCTAATCCTTTGGTTCTTAAATCCTTCTGGTGTTTCCCCCTCTTTGGTGATTTGCTCCATTGCGCGATGGGTAGTGTCTTTTCGTGCTATTTCGCGTTTTATTATTTCTGTTTCGTTGTCGTTTCTGTGGTTTTGGTCTCTTGCTCTTTCTATATGTTTTTTTTGTGTGTGTGTGTTTCTCTCTCTTGTTAATTGCTCTCTCTCTCTCTTCTCTCTCTCTCCTCTCTCGCTCCCCTCCCCCCCTCTCTCTCTCTTCCTCATTTTCTTTCCGACACTGTTCTCTCATTTTCTCACCCATTTTCCCTGCACAAGCCTCTCGCTTATTCCCATTTCCACGATTGCTTCTTTTACTGCATTACCCTCACCGGTTCGCCTCCCTTATGCCCGTTTGGTCGCCTCTCTTTATCTCCCTGTTTCTTCAGTTATCTGTGTTTCTTCTTTGGGCCTGTTTTCTCTCTCTCTCTCCTCTCTTCTTCTTCTCTCTCTATCGATCTATTTATCTCTCTCTCTCTCTCTCTGTCTATCTATCTATCTATCTTTCTATGTACCTATCTGTCTATCTACTTATCTATGTACCATTCTATCTATCTATCTGTCTCCTTCCCTACCTACATACCTATCTCTCTATCTGTCCACCTTCGTCCCTCCTTCCCTTTCTCTCTATCTCTCTATCTTCCTCCTTCCTCTCTTCATCCTACAGTTACTATTTGTCTTCCATCGTCTGCCTGTTTCTCACTTGTATTTTCTTTCTCTCTATTCTTTTGTTTATAATCCTTACCTCATTTCTTACCTCCTTTTGTACTCTATTTTTAACAGGTACCTGACCTCCCTATCCCCCCCCCCACCCCATCCTCCTCCTTTCCACTTTACTTTACATTTTACAAACACAAACATTTCTCTTATAAACATTCCTTCCCAGGGTTGTTGTTTTTTGAGGGGGAGGGGGGTTAATTTCTTGCCGGAGTCTATCTGAGGTTTTGTTTGTTTTCTCTCTTCTCTCTCTCTCTCTCCTCTCTCTCTCTCTCTCTCTCTCTCTCTCTCTCTCTCTCTCTCTCTCTCTCTCTCTCTCTCTCTCTCTCTCATTCTCTTTTTCTTCTCTGTATATAACATGCATACGTACTACATACATACATACATAACACACACACACAACACACACACAACACACACACACACACACACACACACACACACACACACACAACACACACACACACACACACACACACACACACACACCACACACACAACACACCACACACACACACACACACACACACACACAACATATATATATATATATATATATATATATATATATAATATTATATATATATATATTCTGTGTGTGTGGTGTGTGTGTGTGTGGTGTGTGTGTGTGTGTGTGTGTGTGTGTGTGTGTGTGTGTGTGTGTGTGTGTGTGTGTTTGTGTCTGTCTTGTGTGTGTGTGTGTGTGTGCGCCAATCTGTCTGTCTCTCTCCCTCTCTCTACCTCCCCCCCTTATCTCCTCTCACCTCTTCGTAAAACTACACACATACACCATGAGCCCCCCCCCCCCTCCAAATAAACAAATCAAACAAAATTTACAAGAAGACGCACCAAGAGACAAATACAAACCAAACACACACAAAAGCAAACAAAAATCCACCTCCAGAGACGGTAATTGCCGCTGAGTGCATATTCTTCCCTCTCAACCTTTCGTAAAACCACAAACATAAGCCAGCAGTCCATTTCCCCCCAAACAAACAAACCAAACAAAATGATCAAAGAGACAAATGCAAAACAAACACACGCACAAACAAAATCCACCTCCAAAAACGGAGTATTTTCATCGCAAAATTGCAAAGGAACGGCAGCGGCGTACATGTTCTTTCCGCGCGACGAAATACACAAAGCGAAGACCAAGCGCAGAGAGGTCGAGTGCCCAGTCACCCGCTAGCTATTAGAGGAGGAGGTCTTTGGGTTTCCTCTCCCTTGCTTGAGGGGGGGAAATCGGCTAGGCTTGTGTTATGCATTTTTCTTGTTTGTTGATCTGTTTTATTGCAGGTGGTGATGAACTTATTTGTGATTTATTCATGAATTGATAAATATATTTGATTGTTTGTTATATATTGATGTATTTTTTCTTGATTTATTAGATGTATTTCATTATCTCAAACACACATATGCGTATATTTAAATATGTATACGTGTACACACACACACACACACACACAATCCAATATGAGGTGTGTGTGTGCATTGTACATGAGCATCATCAAATAAAGCTTATATTTCAAAGAGTCCAAATCACAAAGAGCCTCCCCACAACGACCACCTCGACTCACCAGACAAAACAAACACGCAAAGTCCATCTGAGACGCACCTTCCCTCCCCCTCCCCCCCCACCCCCCAAAAAAAAAGAAAAAAAGACATCAAAGAAAAAAAAAAATAATCCGACAACATCCGGTTCTTTAAGCAGCAAAAGAGTGTTTAAAGAAGCGTCTATGACAACAAGGGAGTAAAAAAGAGATAGAGGGAGGAAGGAAGGAGGGGGGGAAAGGAGGGAGGAGGAAAAAAGAGGTAGAGGGAGGAAGGAAGGAGGGGGAAAAGGAGGAAGGAGGAGGGGGGGAAAGAGAAGAGGAGGAGGAGGAGGAAAAAAGAGAGAGGGAAGAAGGAAGGAGGGGGGAAAAGGAGGAAAAAAGAGGAGGCAAGGCTTGTTTACCTTGTGAGCTTCCCGCCTCGGCCATGATAGGAATATAAGCTGTCGGGTAAACAACGGGGCTCGACGCTTGACTTCCGGTTTGCATTGTGGGTTTGGTTTTCTTCCTGTCCCTCTCTCACTTTCCTTTTTTCCGTTCTTTTTGCTGTCTTTCTTCCTTTCTCTCTCTCTTTCTTTCGTTTTTCTTTCTTTTCTGCTGTCTTTTCCTCTCTCTCTCTCTCTCTCTCTGCTCTCTCTTCTCTCTCTTCTCTCTCTCTCTCTCTCCTCTCTCTCTCTCTCTCTCTCTCTCTCTTTCTGTCTTTCTTCCTTTTTATCTTATTTTCTTTCTTTTTTTTGCCTTCTTTTTTTGGTTCTCTTTCCCTTTGGTTACTTTACTAGTAATAAGTGATGAAAATGTTGATATTGTCATCATAGATTACTACTACCACTCCTACTACTACTGCTATTACTACTGCTACTGCTACTACTATTATTACTACTGATATTACTACTACTACTACTTCTACTATTACTTCTACGACAGCTGCTACTACCACTACTATTTCTACTACTACTACTACCATAAATACTACTGCTCCTGCTCATACTACAACTACTATCATTGTAAATGATTATTATTACTATTACTGTTTCTAATATAACAACAACAATTGCTACTACTACTACTACTACTATTTCTTCTACTGCTACAACTACTTCTACTACTGCTACTACTACTACAACTCCTAATGCTATTACTAACACCACGATAATGTTAACGCCACCGTTACTACCTCTGCTCCTGTTACTACGAAGACTACAACTTTTATTACTATTTCTACTCGCCTTTCTTTATATCTTTTCATTTTTTCCTGTTTCTGTTTACCAAGAAACACAAAAACAAAAAACAAAGAGGAATCAGACGACGGCAACATCCCCTCCCATCACTTGAAACAACAACAACAAAATCAATAGCAACAACATGAACACAAAAAAAGTCGCCTCCTCCCTCCCACAACCCAGCCTAAAGGAATAAAAAAAATAAATAAACATCGAATAAACAAAAAAGAAAAACTACCCAGCATAGAAAAAACAAAAAAATAAACAAAGCAAAAGGAAAAACAAAAACAAAAAAACAAACAGCGTAAAATAATGAACCAAAAACAAACAAAAACTAAAGAAAAAACGGCGTAGAGAAATCAAACAGACCAAAAAGCAAAAAAGAAAATCAAGAGTAGAAAAGTAAACAAAAAAAAAACAAACAAAACTAGACAAGAATCAAAACAGCGTAAAAAGAAATCAAACAGAAAACAACTGAGAAACGTAAGAAAAGAAACAAACGATAAAACAAAAACAAAAGAAAAAAACTCAGCGGAGGAAGAAACAAAAAGAAATAACAACCCGCCCAAAGAAGCCAAAACGAACCAAAACAAACCAAACCAACAACCAAAACAAAGCAAGCAAACGCCAAGCGAGCCGCTCCCCCGACGCCGGCCAATCACTGCTTGTTATTCGGGTCGTGACAAGCCGTCTCGCGTCGGGTCGATCGGCGGGAACCTCCTTTCTCCGACGGGACCCGACGACCGATCTTGTTCCCGTCGGCCGATGGAGGGAGGGGAGGGAGAGGGGAGGAGGAGGAGAGGGAGAGGAGAGGGAGGGGAAGGGAAGGGGGGAGGGAAGGGGAGGGAGGAGGGGAGGGGATGGGAGGGGGGGGGAGAGGGGAGAAAGAGGGTCCTTATCTATCAGATCTTTTACCTTCGGGGGAGTAAAGGGGGGAGTGGGGTAGGGGGGGGTTAGGGGAATTAGGGAGAAGGAATCTTCAGGGTGATTTGTTTGGGTGTGTTTGGGTTTTTGTTTGTTTGTGTGTGTGTGTGTATGTGTGTGTGTGTATGTGAAGTGTTCTGTTTTTGTGTGTTGGCGTGTGCATGTAAGTACGCGTGCATGTGTTGTTGTGTTTGTGTGGGCTTGCATATATATACGTGTATGTATGTGCGTACAATTTGCCTTGAAACACCATAATGAAGCAAAAAAAAAAAAAAAAAAAAAAAAAAAAAAAATCCTTCAAAATGAGAAGCGATATTCCCATCATTACCTCAAGTGACTTTATAGTTCATATTTACTTTATTTTCTCCCCATCAACAGTCATTACAGGCAACCAAATTTAGCCCTTATCGACAATCTTATCATCATCTATATTACCCAATTTATCCACTTGCATATTCATCATTTTTTCATATTTCTTCGTTTTTTTTTCCATTTCTCTTCTTATAGCCCTTTCTTTAAGGTCGTTTTCTGTTTTTTTCTCTCTTTCTTTCGACTTCCTATTCTCTTCTTTTCCTTTTTTTTTCTTTTTTTTTTTTTTTGTTTCCTTCCTTCCGCAATCACTGAGTCAAGTTGTGTTTATTGCTGATTTTTCATTTCTTCTTCCTCTTCTCTCTCTTCTTGTATCTCGTTTTCGCTGTGTCATCTGGCCAGTTTTCTTTTTGTTATTTTTCTCTATCTTTCTATTTTTATTCTCCTTTTTCTTTCTTTCTTTCTTTTTTCTGTCATTCGCTTTTCTGCTATTTCTTTGTTACTATTCTTACTTATTTCCTCATTTATCCATTTATCTCTCTATCTCCTCTCCTGATCTCCCCATCAAGTCCCAATCATCGCCTCCCTTTTCTCTCTTCCCTCTCTCTCCTCTCTCCCTTTTCTTCGCTCTCCTCGCCTCCTTTCCTTCACTCTCATCTCTTCTCTTCTCTCCTTACTCTCTCCCCTTCCCCCTTCCATCCAACCATACATCCCTTTCCCTTGCATCCACCTACCCTCTCACCCATCCATCCACTCACCCACTCATCATTCCCCCGCCTCTCACCATCCTCCATCCACTCACTTCCCCATTCCCTTCCGCTCATCCATCCATTTCCCCTATCATCCATTCTCACGCATCCATCCACTCACCCACCATTACTCATCGATCCATCCATCCACTCACCCAACCATCTATCCACTCGTCTACCGATCCATCCACTCACCCACCCACCTACCCATCCATCCATCTATCCATTCATCCATCCACCGACCCATTCATCCACACATCCATCCATCCACCTCCCACCCATCCATCCATCTACTCACCCTATCACCCTTCCATCCAATTACCCATCCACCCATCCACCCACCCATGCGCCATCCCATCCATCCATCCACCCCCCCCACCCACCCACCGCACCCATCCACCCATCCATCCATCACCCCCCACCCACCCCCACCCACCCATCCCCCTCCACCGCCCATCCATCATCCCGCTGCGTGTGAGGCAACATAAATACACATGCTAATCCTCTCCCTCCCTGGCCAACCCATCAGCCCCCACTAACCCTAACTATGGGCTGTAATGGACTCATCATCCCTACCCCTCCCCCCCAACCCCCTCCTCACTCCTCCTTCCTCTCCCTTCCTCCCCCTCTCTCCTCTCCGTTCCTCTCCTCTTCTCTCCCCCCTCCTCTTCCTCCTCCCCCTCTCTCTCTCCTTCCTCCTCCTCTCCTCTCCCTTCCTCTCTCTCTCTCTCTCCCTTACTCCCTCTCTCCTCTTCTTTCCTCCCTCTGCCTCTTCTCTCTTCCGCCCTTCCTTCCTTCCCTCTCCCCCTTCCCTTTCGTAATTTCCTCCCATCCTCCCTTCCCTCTCCCTTGCCCTTCTCCTGTCCCTCCTCCCTTTGGCTCCCCTGCCCTTGCTCGGTAGCCCCCCCCCCCCTAGAACTCCCTCAATCGTTAGGCTCTTCCTCTGCCCCTGGAGCAGTTTTTGCCTCATTTATTCACACACACACATACGCTACACACACACACACACACACACACACACACACACACACACACACACACACACACACACACACACACACACACACACACACACACACACACACACACACACATATATATATATATATATATATATATATATATATATATATATATATATATATATATATATATATATATATATATATATACGCGCGCGCGCATGTGTGTGTGTATAAATATGCACAAGATGATAAAGAGATAAAGAGGAAGAGAAAGAAGACTATATAGAAAATACTGGTTTCCGATTGGTTCATGTTTTTTATTCTGCTTTCTTTGATGGGTAAAAAAAACGTTTATGTGTCCTAAAAGTTATGTCCTGAAGGCCTAAGTCTCCCAAAAAAAGGTTCCAAAATCAAAAGGAAATGAAATCCCAAAGGAATCTCCCATAATATTTTTCAAGTCCAAGTTGATTCCTCCATTTTTGAGCAACTTCTTTCACGTGACATTTTTTTTTTTCACAAAAGGAAAGAAAAAGGGATGATATTTCAACTTTTGATCAAAAACGACTTTTGACTAATGTTTTCTTTTGTTTGTTTTTTTGTTTGTTTGTTTTTGCGATAACTTTAAAGTTCTAAAACTTGCGTCCTTTCCCTTAAACTTCCTTCAGAATTGTGCTTATATTTTATATTTTCCAAAGAGGGTAAAATAAAATGAATTAATTAGGGAAGGAATAATTGGCTAACAAACAAACTAACAAACTTTCTCTAAATTTTCGGAAAGAAAAATCTAATGTTTAGATACTTTGTATAGTTGGTTAGTGGTGTAAGTTACAAACTGTTGTTTAAATATGAATATATATAAAATATATAGGACTATTTCTCTGTCTTTCTGTCTCTCTCTATCCATCTCTCTTTCTCTCTCTCTCTCTCTCTCTCTGTCTTCCTCTCCTTCCCCCTTCCTTCGCCTTTCTCTCTCTCTCTCTCTCTCTCTCTCTCTCTCTCTCTCTCTCTCTCTCTCTCTCTCTCCTCTCCTCTCTCTCTCTCTCTCTCTCTCTTTATCTCTCTCTCTCTCTCTACCTCTCTCTCTCTCTCTCTTTCTGTCTCTCTCTTTCTCTTTCTCTCTCTCTTTTCGATAACATGCAAAGCAACAAGCAATGCACAAACAAACACAGCCAATCTCCTCGCACCTCCTCCACGATGCCTTTTCCCTTAAAAGGAATTACTCGCTCCCATTCCTCCGCCATATCTACGTAGAAAAGAGAGCTAATGCGGTCGTAGGGGCGAAATCGATGCGGGATTAGGTTAACTAGCGACCTTAACAGCGCGGCCGGTCTCGGAATTATGTCTCGGCCCAAGATGGATGCTCTTCATCTGGGAACAATGAGTCTCGTTTTGTCATTTTCCCCGTGGGTGGCAACGCTGCAGGGCCGTGAAAGGGAGCTCATGGAATCGGCGATTTTTTTTTATTTAAAGAAGGATTTTTGATTTAAAAGTGTTTTTTTTTTTTTTTAAGGAGGATTTTGATTCAAAGGTGGGAAATGTTTTAAGGAGGATTTTTTTTTTTTTATCTAAAAGGGAGATTTTTAAGAGGAAGGATTTTTAAATAGAAGTGGGATTTTTCTAAGGAGGATTTTTCTATAAAGTGGGAGATTTTTTTTAGGAAGGATTTTTATATAGAAGTGGGATTTTTCTAAGGAGGATTATTACATAAAAGTGGGAGATTTTTTCAAGGATTCAAGCTCTTGATATGGGCAATAAAGAGAAAAAAAAAGTAGTTTTAAAAGCGAACGGTTTTTAGGACCCGATATTCTGGAAACGGATGATTCTTTTAAAGGAAGCTTTTAAGGGACGGAATATCTTAAGAATTTGAAATTCATAGAATGGACGGTATCCAAAAATGAGGCGAACTATATTT
>NW_020870392.1:15000-17500 GCF_003789085.1 Penaeus vannamei | reverse complement strand
AGTGCATTTCACTCGCCTCAGTTTCGGATGTTGCTATTTTTTATTTATTTTTTTTTATTTTTTTTCGAAGCATTCAGACATTTTTTTTTTTCTTTCTTTAATTTATTTCTTCATTTGATTATCGATTTTTCTTCTATTCCTTGCGTTTATTATCTCGTCTAATCGTTAGTTTTTCGTTTCCTAATTTATCTAAATTTACTTATTCTTTTCTATTCCTTGCGTTTGTTATCTCGTTTAGTCGTTAGTGTTTTCGTCTCCTAATTCATCTAAATAATTAAAGTTCGCGATGTTGCATCTTTTTTTTTCGAAGCATTCAGACATTTTTTTTTCTTTCTTTAATTTATTTTTTCTTTTGATTATCGAGTTTTCTTCTATTCCTTGTTTATCATCTTGTCTAATCGTTAGTTTTTTCGTTTCCTAATTTATCTTAATTTACTTATTCCTTTCTATTCCTTGCGTTTATCATATCGTTTAATCGTGTTTTTTCGTCTCCTAAGTTATCTAAATTTACTTATTCCTTTCTATTCCTTACGTCTATCACTCTATCTAATCGTTATTTTCTTCGTCTCCTAATTTATCTAAATTTAGTTATTCTTTTCTATTCTTTACGTTTATTACTTCTACTAATCGTTAGTTCTTTCGTCTCCTAATTCATCTAAATTTACTTATTCCTTTCTATTCCTTACGTTTATCACCGCAACTAATCGTTACATTTCTCTCACCTCCTCTATTATCTCCTTTTATTCCATCCACCTTACTTTTATTTCACTTTCTCCTCTCATTCCCCCATTGCCGGATATAAGTTGGTAATTGTCTGAATGAACTTTTAAATTCATTAACGTAACGTAACCTAACTTCGACCTAACTTTAACCTACACTTACTTAACGCAACTTAAAGCCAAACTTAAGCATGGTCCTTCCTGTCCCGCTTCTTTAGGTACGAACGGAGGAGAAAGCGTTAATTTCGATAAACGTGGAGATAAGGAAATTACTAATCTTGCAGTTTGTTATCAAAAGGCAATTAAGTACATTATTACATATTTAAGGAGTTCTGGAGATTTTTTTTATATATTAAAGTATGAGGATAATGATGGTGGTAATGATGATGATGATGATGATATTAATAAATGATAATGGTAACAACGATGATAATGAAAATGTATATAATAAAAACAAATGTATATGATTCCTGCTATTACGCTTTTTTATATTAAAGTATGAGGATAATGATAGTAGTAACGATGATGATGATGATAATAGTGATAACAATAAATGTCAATGGTAACGATGATGATGATAACAACGATGATAATGAAAATAGACATAATCAAAAAATATAATTGCTTCTATTACGTGATTTTTTAATTATTATCAACTGTCTATCTATCACACTCTATCATTCTCTGCGTATTCATTAATTTCGTACAGAACTTTGGCCGCCCACCCCACGCCCATTCCAATAAGTGCTCAATCCTCTTTCCACTCGCCGTATCCGATTTAGAAAATGATTGAATCCGACATAGTTTAGATGGTGTGGTGTATTCCCCGCGTCGAACGATGTCAAAAAAAAAAAAAAAAAAAAAAAAAAAAAAATCTTATTTATTTGGTGCCGTGACGTCATTTATTTGGTGTTGTGACGTCATTTATTTGTTGTGACGTTATCTATTTGCTGTTGTGACGTCATTAATTGCTGTTGTGACGTCATATATTGCTGTTGCGACGTCATTTATTTGGTGTTGTGACGTCATATATTGCTGTTGTGACGTCAATTATTGCTGTTGTGACGTCATATATTGCTGTTATGACGTTATATATTGCTGTTTTGACGTCATTTATAGCAGTTGTCACGTCATTCAATTATGTTGTGACGTCATTTATTGTTGTTGTGACGTCATAACGCGGTTGCAAGCGTCGTAAAATTGCAACGTAGACGGGGGGAGGGGGAGGGGGAGGGGAGGGTTTGATAGGGAAGCATATCATAGCTGAAGGATATTGCAAACTTGCTGATGCCGTGAACTTTAAGGCGAGAGGGCAATGAATCTTTCATTTAACGGTATGGTTGAATAATTTTTTTTCCATTTCTGATTCGCTCTTGTTATTATTATTCCTTTCCTCCTCCTCCACCTCCTTCTTTTCCTTCTCACTCATTCTCATTCTTCTCCTCCTTCTTCTTTTTCTTCTCCTCCTCCTATCCATCTCCTCCTCCCCTCCTCCTTCTCCTTCTCCTTCCCCCTCCTTCTCCTTCCCACCTCCTCCTCCTCCTCCCCGTCCTCCTATCCATCTCCTCCTCCTCCTCCATCTCCTTTCCTCCTCCTCCTCCTCCTCCACCACCACTAACACCTCTGCCTCTTCCTCCTCCTCCTCCTCCTCCTCCTCCTCCTCCTCTATCTCCTGCTTCTCATCCACCACCACCACTATCTCTTCCCCCCCCTTCTCCATCTACTCCCCCTTCTCCCCCCCTCCTTTCCCCCCCCCTCCTCCTCCTCCTCCTCCTCCTTGT
>NW_020870392.1:0-7500 GCF_003789085.1 Penaeus vannamei | reverse complement strand
AAGCTAGTACATATATTAAAATCTTAATATTGATCAGTCATAGGATTTTCATTATAATGTAATTGTTTATCTCCGTATTTTTTATTTGTCTTACTCTTATCTTCATTAATTCAGATATTTATCTCGGCGTGTGGGGGTGGAGTGAGACCATTTGTATTACACAAAGATTTGAATATTACTGCAGCAAGCAAGTTAATATATATATTCCTTCATTACTTATCCATTCTGTACTAATTTAATTAGTCTAGCTTTATTCACTAATTTGTATTATTATTTCAGGTTGTATACACAACAACACCACCATATTGTTTTTTTCTCTTTATCAAATTATGAATTCTCTATCGTGTTTTATTTATATATAAGTACTAACTAATTCACATGTAGTTTAATATGTACTCTTATAGCTTAATAATTATTAATTCATTACCTGTAATATAACTAATATCTAATCTTAATTATCTCACTACATATATTTATATATATTCTTTTGTACCTATAACTAATACAAACATTAATTAGAAATATAATCAAGTATTTTTTCTGTTACTTATGGAATTCTACACGTATTATATATCTGACAAAACATATAGTATTAAAAGATACGGCATTATTTTCGTATTTATTTATCCTTTCTTTGTCTACACTGGACTTAATTTTTCATGATTACGAACAACTTATTAAATTTTTGAGAATTTTCTTTCTCATTCTTTAATAATTTACTTGAGGATAGCAATTATAGGGATAATATATTCCTTTTTTATTTCTCATTTATTTTGTTTTTCCTTTACACAAACAATAAGATTTATTATTATTAATTTCTTTCAATACAGAAAGATAATTGTTTGTTATTTTTCTTTGTACCACATTATTGAACTATGTATTATTTTTTCCTTTCTTGAACAACAACAATAATAAAAAGTATAGAAATATTTTAGTAGTATTTATCAAACAAATAAAAAAATTATAGACATATTTTAATTTATTTCTTAAACAAACAATAAAAGTTATATGAATATTTTTTTTTAGTATTCTTCTAACAACACAAAATATTAAAGAAACATAAGTTTTGTAGTATTTCTTCTAAACAGCACAATAATAAATTGAATAATAAAACAATATTCATTTTAGTACTCTAAACAACAAACATTTAAATAATAATAAAAACTTCCTAAGTTTTAGTTTCCCCTTCTATTGATAACACGTTGAAAAATAAAATGTTCAACTTCACCCTTCCTCGTGTTTCACCCATTTTCTAAGTTCGCTGCACCTCTCACGGGTTCGACACTCTCTAACAGCTTACGGACTCATCATGGGTCTCCACATTGGAGAAGTTTTCACAAATTGGAGTTGAGTTTGTTCGCAATTGCAAGGTCGGGGGGGAGGGTGTGAAGGGAGTGCTGTTCGAGGGTTTGCAAATTTGAGGCTCTCTGAAATCGTTGGGAGATCATAGTGGTCCGGTTTGACTTTGGGTGGTATTTGAGGTGTTATAGGTCTGGGAGGTAAGGGTTGTGGGGTATGGGATGAGGTTGTGTGTTGTGGGGTGTGTGGAGGGGTGTGGGAGGGGTGTATTGGTGCAGATTTGGGGAATGTGGGTGGTGGTGTGGAGTTAGTGGTGGTGGGGTGTGGTTGTGTGTGTGTGTTGTGGTTGTGTGGGGGGGGTGATGATGTTGGTGGATTGGTGATGGTGGTGTGGTATTGTTGATATTGTATTACATCATCACCATTATTATAATCATCTTCAATCATCATTACCATGCATCTCATTAATTCATCATCATCACCATCATCAATCATCATCACCTCATCCATCATCTCACCATTTCATCATCATCACCATCCATCATCACACATCACCCATCTAATGATGTTATGATCTTAAAATTTTTTCCGTCTTTTACACCGCGTAGTATATCATCATCGAACATTTAGATAGCTTACGAGATTACCAAAAAATAGGATGAAAGTGTAAGTGTCTTTAATAACACTTTTTAGCAGGTTGTAGAAAAGATGGCTTTGGGCTTACTTTATAGCTTATGTGTACTTTTTAGAGGCAAGTATAATTAACACGGATGGAACGGAGGGTGTGGGGGGGCGGGGTGGGGAGGGAGGGGTTGTGTGTGTGGTGTTGTTGTGGTGTGTGTGTGTTGTGTGTTGGGGTGTGGTGGTGTGTGTGGTTGTGTGTGGTGGGTAGATGTGTGTTTTCTGTGCATGTTATGTTATGTACGTATGTATGTATGTTTCCTTATGCGAAGGAATCGCAAAACTAATTAGTCGTTTCCGCAGTTTATTTATTACTTCCGATTAAAGTTTCGGATTATAAAGATAATGAGAATCGTAATGATTGAATGCATTGATAATGCTGAAATAATAATGATACTAATAACAAGCAACACAAACAGTGATAACCAATAATGATAAGGATTTACAAGCGATAATGAGAAGCAAGAACTGAACGTAAAGATGGCATTTAACATGATAGAATGCAATTAGTCAAGCGCCAGATTTAAATTGATTTGAAAGTCGTTAATGAGAACAGGAGTATGAATTGCTCAACGAGCCAGATTGACTCTGACATGGTCAGGTGCGACGTAGGGCCTATTTGCAAGCTCGTCTGATTAACGAGCCTGGTAGTGTATGTGAGATAAGAGGAGAGTATTGGAAGGAGTGAGGTGTGAGTGTGTGTGTGAGAGAGAGTGAGGGGAGTGAAGACGAGTGAAGGGGAGTGAAGAGAGGAGGTGAATGGTGTGACGTGAGTGAGTGGGGGTGGAGGAGTGAGGCAGTGGATGGTGAGAGTGAGGAAGGGGAGTGGGGATGAGTGAGAGTGATGAGTGAGAGAGAGAAGAGAGGGAGAGAGAGAGAGAGAGATGAGGGAGAGAGGAGAGAGAACGAGGGGGTGAGAGAGAGAGAAGAGAGGGAGAGGGAGTGAGTTATGAGAGAGAGAAGAGTTTCGAGAAAAGAGAGAAAGAGGTGAGAGTGAGTGAGAGAAGAGAGGACATGAACAGCAGGACAGAAGATTGATTAGATGAAGGATGAGGAGAGAGAGAGGAGGAGAGAGAGAAGATGGACTACAAACAGAGCAGAAGCGACAGGAACAGAGAGTTGAATAAAGATGAAAAGAGAATGTGAGAGAGGAGAGAGAGGAAAGAGAAGGAATCATTCCGGCGATAAGTAGAGTTCAGAAAGGAGAGCAATAGAGAGCGAGAGGAGAGAAATGAAGGACCGAAGGAGGGGATTCCCGCCCGGAAAGTAGAGCAATTCCAACCGAAGGACTACGATTGATGTCGGGTGTTTTGGTGCCGACAGAAGAAGCTTGGGAATACCGCATCTCGTCGAGTGCAATTCTGCTGTTGCAAAATTTTTTTTGTGGGAGGGGGATGGAGGGAGGGGGGGTAGGGGTAGGGGGGATGTGGGGGGGGAGGGGTAACACCCAAGTAATTGTGTGGAGAGGGGCGAGAGAAGGGAGGAGGTGGGGGTGGTGGGTAAAAGAAGGCTATACAACAGTAGGAATTGCAATTTTTGCGGCCGCGTTGTCTGGGCGGGAAGAATATATTATGCAAATGAAGCGATTGCTGCCAAAATTGAAATCGAGTTGGTTTTGAAGGATTTTCTCTTTTTTTTTTGATAAAGAATTGGAATAACAATTTTTCGATTGTTATCTTTTTTAGAGAGAGAGGAGGGGAGAAGTTATACATTTCTTTCTTCTTGCATTCTTCCCTTTCTGTTCGATCTTTTTTGAAAGACATTGCTGATTGGATGTCGACCTCTCCCTTCCGGCGGGGACCCGCGGGGAAGAGCCTGGACTAATCTAGACTTTCAGGATAATCTACGATGCGGGTGATGAATCTGGCTGACAAAGGAGATTTGCGGATTCGGTCGGCGAGCATTGGATAAGGAGGACGAGATGGGGAAATCCAGAGAAAGTTGGTACGTGCGATTAATGGGGGTACCCGAAGGGATGCCCCCTATTGGGCTGGTTTTTCTTATAACGAGGTAGGGGTCTGGTATGTTTTGACACCTCTTGCACTGGATAATGGAGGAAGGAGAGAATAAGAGAGGAGTCACTGGAGGGAGTACGGGCGATGTGGTCTAGGGCTTGGGGCGGCGGGAGAGATGAGGATAGAAGAGAGAGAGGAGAGAGAGAGACAGAGAGAGAGAGAGATTTAGCAAGAGTCTGAGATAGAGAGAGAGAGAGAAGAGGTAGAAGAGATAAGAGATTTTTAGAGAAAGAGAAAAGAGATTCTATAGAGACCAAGTGATGAAGATGAGTGTATTAATGGGGAGAAAGAGAGAAAAGAGTAAGTGAAGTAATATAGAAGAGGATAGTGGTAGGTGGACGTTATTATGTACGTACGAAATGTATTAGTTATGAGCTGCAGTTGTGTGTTACTAATATCAGTAAGAATAGGCGAATAATACTAGTAGACACTTAGTAAAAATAATGAACGTATACTATTACCGACGTTCGTACTGCTCACATACATTCAGAACTCAAGATCACAAGATGATGGGAAATATACCACAAATCTAACATCTGCTACACATATCGAGCGACATGAACATCAAACCAAGCTTTTACAACAAAGCACACAACTAGCAACGAAACAACGTAGCAGCAAGAGCGCGAGACAGCACAAGCAGAACATAGCGGGAGACGGGAGGCAACGAACTATCCTCTAAGGAAAAAGCGATAAGGAGCGGTACAGAACAGAGATATTCTTTTAAAGGGCAAGCGCCGAACCCGACAAGGATTAACGGCGATTAAGGAAGAATATTTTTAAAGGGGCGAGCGCGTCAACAGGGAGAGATCGAATCACAATTCTCGAAGCACACACGAAGCGAGAACAGGGAGCCGATGACAAACAATTGCAACAGCGACGAGCAGACCCACACAAAGGCGAAGGCAGGCGATGATTCCTGGCAATGAATGTGATATTATAACATCAAGGAGGAGCGAAAGGGTGAGAGTTATAATCATATGGGAGAGGGAGGAGTGAATCTCTTCACCAGGTCAACTCAGGAAGCCAACGAGGACAATTGGTAACTATTCATATAAAGGTCTAGAGGCACGAATCAAGGCATAGAGAATATAGGCGTGAAAACATAAGTCAGCTGTGGTACGTTTATGTGAATTAACTTTTTTACTCTAATGTTTTGTTATCCAAAAAAAAGGTTAACATATCAGTAAAAAAGTAAGGCACTTGCTGAAGGATAGAGTGAAAAGGGTCAATCACTGCGTTGATAGATGAGATCCAGGAAAGATATAGGTATTCGGGAAAAGAGAATCAGGCTGATGAGGAAAGGTGAGAGAAAAGATGTCTATGATCCTCTCCTGTGAGTCATGATAATATACGGTTAAAAAAGCAGAGTAGGAAAATATAAAAAAGAGAGATAGGAAATAAAGTCAACTTGTGATTCATAGCAACAGCAGCAGAGATAATACTCGAAGTAAACAGTAACATTAAAAGAAACCGTAGTAGCTCTTGCTATTATGACACTTTCCCACAACAATGGAGCGGAAAAAACAAAAACCATAGCAGTTATCCGGAAACAAAGAAAAGACAAAAAAGAAATAGGAAAAAAATAAACTCCCAAAGAAAAAAAAAAAAAAAATACAACACTATTATCCTGTGTAACCCAAGGACTCTTTTGAGTTGCCAACGCGTCTAAATTAGGACTCGTTTCCCCTCGCACGGTCCGCTTGCTTCTCTCGGCGAGGGCGTGACGCAATCATACCAGTATACCAGCTCCCGGCATTAATCTCACTGACGCTGCAACAGACACGTCCCTCCTGCAGTTGGTGTGCAAAGTCACGCTCCGTTTTAATGACCGTAATTATGAATTATCGGCTGCCTGGGTCATCCTTCTCCGCTGGTATCACCGACCTGTCTATCGCGCGAAATTAAACGAAAAGTATATAATTTCATCTCTTGGGATCGATTCTTCGTCACTGGTATTAATCAGCGCCAGATAATTACAGTCATGATAACCTCGCGACAGATACAAATGTCTACAACAGCTTCATAATCACAGTCCGCGTCAATTTGCTGTCGCTACGAATCCGTAACAAGAAAATTCCCTTCTCATTCTCATTCAAATTGGATTATGATATTCACCAGCGAAGCGCGCGCCCTAGGCTCCCCCCTCCCCGCCCCGGCCGACGCCCTTGCGCTCTCACTCGCGAGCCTACGAGTCTTCGTGTCTCCTTCTCTGTCTATCTATCTATTTTCTACACGTATTATATATGTAGGTATACAAATATTGTACTGTCTTCTATATACTCTATCTATATATATTATATCTTTCTTATATCTTCATTATACTCTTCATCTATATATTATACTACTCATACTCCCTCATCTTATACTCATCCTATCTCTCTCTTCCTTCTCTTCTCTCTCCTTCTCTCCTGTACTCCCTTCTCTCTCTCTCTATAATATATTAATATATATATATATTAAATACTACATACGCACATTACAATATAAATATATTATAATACATTTATACACCATGACTAGACCATTATCACACATCACTCACATTTCGTTCCTCGCCCTCCTCCACTACTACACTATAATCCCCCCTCCCCCCCTCCCCGCCCCGCTTTCCGCTAACTCTGACAAAACAGAATCCTCCTAAATGTTATAATCTAGAGAGCCTTTCGATGAGTTTTATATCTATCCTACTAATAATCGTGGCTGCTATGGAAACTGTGTCTGCGTATATATATAGTCGTATTTCCATTCTTATGTGTTCTGTTAAGGCAGTCGCGTTCCCTGCGCGCCGCTCCTCCCGCCCCCGCAGCTCTGATTGCCCCCTTCGAGTTTAAGACCAACAAAGGGAACATCCACACAGCAGTGAACTACGATCCTACATTACTCTCCACATCTACTGTTTATCATTGTACAGTCCTCATCACACCACACTCAGGCTACTACAACTCTCGTATGTCACACATTCCCACACCACCCAACCCATCCTACGATGCAGGGCGATCAACAACTATCTACAAAGTCGCCTGCTACACCACCACGCATATTAATCAACATAAATTAGCAAGCCGAACAAGCCAACACCCCGTTGAAACTACACACACATCTAAACATACGTACATCTAAGAGCCCCCTGCCCCATCACCGAACCCACTCACGACGACTGCTATCGCGACTTCGCGGACAACGCGCGAGGACCTGGCTCCGGGACAGCCCGCCAAACCAACTAATTTCGTGCTGCTCAGGACCCATAAAACTTGCTAATTTAGGCAAATGCGGCCCACCTGCGCTCATGAATTATTGAAAAGCGAATACACACCATCGCTGGCCGAGCTTCGACTTAAGGTCGAGGGATTGACACGGCAAAAAAATGCCGCGGCCGCGTTTGCTTTTACACGTCAGTGGATCTGGATAAATATTGGAAGGTGATGATTGATTCCATGCATAGGAAACTAGATCAGAGATAGAAAAAACGGAAGGTATTGATAGCACAACTAGTAAAGATAAA
>NW_020870391.1:624521-630778 GCF_003789085.1 Penaeus vannamei | reverse complement strand
TGGAAAGGAGAGGAGAGGAGAAGGGAGAGAGATAGATTAGAGGTAGAAGAGAGTCAGAAACAGATGGAGGAGAGTGGAGGAGAGAGAGAGAGAGAGAGAGAGAGAGAGAGAGAGAGAGAGAGAGAGAGAGAGAGAGAGAGAGAGCGAGAGAGAGAGAGAGAGAGAGAGAGAGAAAAGAGAGGAGGGGGGGGGGGGAAGAGGGAATTAGGAGGGAGATGGTAGGGGAGATAAGAGAGAGAGAGAGAATTAATGAGGGAGAAATACGGATAGAGAGAGAGAAAAAAAGGAAGAGAGAGAGAGAGAGAGAGAGAGAGAGAGAGAGAGAGAGAGAAGAGAGAGAGAGAGAGAGAGAGAGAGAGAGAGAGAGAGAGAGAGAACGGGGGAAGAGAGAGAGAACGGGGGAGAGAGAGGAACGGGAGAGAGAGAGAGAGAAACGAGGAGAGAGAGAGAGAGAAGAGAGAGAGAGAGAGAGAGAGAGAGAGAGAGAGAGAGAGAGAGAGAGAGCAGAGAGAGAGAAGAGAGAGAGAGGAGAGAGAAAGAAACGGAGAACAGGGAGACAGAAAAAAAGGATAGAACACCCAACCAAACAGAGACAGAAAAAAGAATTAGAACAGACAGAAAAGAACAGAAAAAACACAACCAAACAAAAACACCAACAAACAAACAAAAACACAAACAAACAAACGAACGAACACAACATCTGGATTCGCCGATTTCTGCAAATGGGACTCAATTGGCGACGGAATCAGCCATGCTCCGTGGGGGGTGAAGGGAAGTGAGGGGAGTGAGGGAGGGGGGGGTGAGGGGAAGGGAGGAGGGGGTGAGGGGAGGTGAGGGGAGGTGAGGGGAGGGGAGGGGAGGGAGAGGGGAAGGGGGAGGTGAGGTGAGGGGAGGGTAGAGGGTGAGGTGAGGGGAGGGGAGGGGGGAGGTGAGGGAAGGGAGGGGAGGGGGGTGAGGGGGAGAGGGTGAGGGGGAGGTGAGGTGAGGGAGGGGAGAGGTGAGTGAGGGTGAGGGAGGGAGGGGAGGAGGTTTTGAGGGAGGGAGGGGAGGGAAGGGGAGGGAGGGGAGGGAGGGGAGGGAAGGAGAGTGTTTGAGAGGTGAAAGTGAGGTGAGGGGAAGGGAAGGGTTGGAGGGAGGAAGGGGGAAAGGGAGGGAGGGGTAGGGGTGCGGTGAGGTGAAGGGAGGTGAGGTGAGGGGAGGGAGGGGTGAGATGAAGGGGAGGGGAGAGGGAGGGGAAAGGAGAGGCGGAGGGAGGGGTAAGGTGGGGGGGAGGGAGAGGGGGGGTGAAGGGAGGGGCAGGGAAGAGGTGAAGGTGTGAGGGGAGGGGAAGAGGTGGAGGAGGAGAGGGGAGGTTGAGGGGAAGGGAGTTTGAGGGAAGGGAGGTGCAGGTGAGGGGAAGGGGGAGGGGAGGGGAGAGGGGGTGAGGTTTTTGGGGATGAGGGTAAGGGGAGGAAGAGGTGAGGAAGGGAGGGAAGAGAATGGTGAGGGAGGGAGAAGGTGAAGGTGAAGGTGAGATTGAGGTGAGGGGAGGGGAGGGGAGGGGAGGGGAGGGGAGGGGGAGGGGAGGGGTGAGGGGATGTGAAGGGAGGGGTGGAGTGGGAAGGGAAGGGAGAGGTGAGGTGAGAGATGAAAGGAGGGGTGAGTTGAGGTGAGGTGAAGGGGTGAGTAAAGGTGACGGAGAGAGAGGTGAGTTGAGGTGGGGAGGGTGAGGTGAGGCGAGGTGAGGTCGGGAGGGTTGAGGTGGAGGGAGGGAGTTAAGGTGAGGTAAGGGTCGGGGAAGGGTGAGGGTCGAGAACGGTGAGGGTTTGAGGGGAGGTGAGGGGAAGGGGTCTAAACCGCCGTCTCATCAACGCACTCACCCAGTCCTGCGCCTCAGCCATAGAATCATCGGGTCATTTAATCAGGAAAGACTCATAAGCGGCGGTCAAAGGCTGGATGCGTTAATATTGGAGGGTCTGGGTTAAGGTGAGGTTGGGTGGGGGGGGGGGGGGAGGGGAAGGAGGGGGAGAAGGTGGGAGGTGGGGGTGGGGGGAAGAGGTGGGGGGGTGAAGGTGGATGAGGTGGAGGAGGAGGGGGGAAGGTGGAGGAGGTGGAGGAGGTGGAGGGGGATAAGGTGGAGGGGTTAGGGGGGGAAAGGTGGAGGAGGTGGAGGATTGGAATGAGGTGGATGAGGTGGAGGAGAGAGAAGGGGAATGTAAGAGGAGGGGGGGAGGGGGAGAAGGTGGATTAAGGTGGAAGTGGAGGAGGAGGTAAAGGTGGTGGAGAAGGTGGAGGAGGTTGAAGAGTGTGGAGAAAGTGGATAAAGAGGAAGAGGTGGACGAGGTGCAGGAGCTAGAGGTGAAAGATGGATGGAATGGTGGAACAGGGGGAAGAAGAGAAAGATTTCAAAGAGACTGAAGAATAGGAAGAGGTAAAAGAAGCAAAAAAAAACAAAAAAAAAAGAAGAACTGGAATAGATGACAGAACTGGATAAAAAAATATATATATATCAGAAGACGAAAATGGAGAAAAGCCAGAAAACATCTTCATAGTGAAACAGGAAGGTTCTCTCTCTCTCTCTCTCTCTCTCTCTCTCTCATCTCTCTCTCTCTCTCTCTCTCTCTCTCTCTCATCTCTCTCTCTTCTCTCTCTCTCTCTCTCTCTCTCTCCATCTCCCTGCAAAATCCCTGCAACAGACCCACACATCCTTTCAACACCACAAACACAAATCCCAAAAGGAACTCTCAACATCCTGCAACAACAACAATCAGGAAAAACAACCCATTCAGTTAGAATAAATAAGGTTCTCTACAACAGCCCTCGCGCTCGTAAACAACACAAATTCAGATGCACGTCCCGGATCATTGTTAAATTGGCCAATATATGCACTGCTTGAACGTGGGAGAGGGAGAGGTGTGGCTCGAGGGGAGATAAAAAGAGGAAAGAGAGGGGAGAGAGGAGAGGGAAGAGAGGGAGAAGTGTGCTGAGGGGAGAGACGGGAAGAAGAAAGAGGGGAAGAGGAGGAGGGGAGAGAGGGAGAGACAAAAAGAGAGAGAACGGGGGAGAGGGGGAGAGTGTGGCTGAGGGGGAGACGAATAAGAGAGGTAAGAGGGAGAACGAAGAGAGAGAGGTTGAGGGGAGACAAAGAGAAAGAGGAGGGGGAGGGGGAGACGAAGAAGAAAGAGAAGGGGGGAGAGGAGACAAGACAGAGAGGGGGAGAGAGGGAGAGAGGAGGTTGAGGGGAGAAAAAGAGGAGAAGAGGGTGTGGAGGGAGAGGGAGAGGTTGAGGGGGAGACAAGAAAAAGGAAGGGGGAGGAGAGAGAGTTGAGAGGGGAGGGAGAGAGGGGGAGGGGGGAGAGGGGTGAAAGAAACAAGAGAGAGAGGGGGGGGGGGGGGAGGGAGGAGAGAGAATTGACGGGAGACAAAGGAGAGAGGGGAGAGAGAGAGAGAGAAAGAAGAGAGAGAGACAGACAGACAGACAGGCAAGACAGACGACAAGAGACATAGAGAGACTTTGCGGCCGTCAACAACACAAGCTTACCCCCTCCATCCTGCTCCCCCTCCCCTTCCCTCCTTCCCTCCCCCGATCAAGGACAGACCCACCTAGGAAGGAGCTTAGCTGGGACACGTGAACAAAGCCACAGGACACAGGAACAACAGAATGAATAATTTCTCTGGACGCTAAAAAAAAAAAAAAAAAAAAAAAAAAAACAGAAATGCATCGTAATAACACTTAATGACTTACAATACTGTACACGAGGATAAAGGAATACAAAATGAAATGAAATGATAATGGACAGTTATATTAGACACGGAATGATAGGAATAGGACGAAAATTAAAATAATAATGGACAATTATACTAGACACGGAAAGATATAAATGCAACGAAAATAAAAACAACTTTTACTAAACACGGAAAATATAGGAATGCAACAGAAATGGTGATAAAGATAACCCTTTCTTCTAGACGCAGGAATATAGGAATGTAACGTAAAAGAAGAAAAAAAAAAGAATTAATAATTTTACTAAACTTAGAAACATGGGGATACAAACTAAAGAAAAATATGAAAGGATAATTCCACGTAATATTGAAATGCAGAAATGAAAACGAATGAAAATTAAGCAAGAATAATTCTCCTGGAAAGATGAATATAGAAAAGTTAATAAAATACTAATGAACAAAGCCACTAGACAGGAACATAGAAGTTCAACTCGAAGGGAAATATGAATAAAAGATATATAGAACAGAAACGTAAATGAAAATGACAACTGTTTCAAATGAGAATATGAAGAAATTATAAGTATAATAAAAAAGACAAATTTAATGAAAAGAGATGATTAAAAAAACAAAGATCGATAGAGAAAATTATATACATCATAAAAATATCCAAAGAAAATAGACAATACCAAAACCTAAGATAGATAAAAAAAAACAAAAAAAAAAAATACATGAATAAAAAAATACATGCAAGATAAAAAAAAA
Source organism: Penaeus vannamei (assembly GCF_003789085.1). NCBI lineage: Eukaryota > Metazoa > Arthropoda > Malacostraca > Decapoda > Penaeidae > Penaeus > Penaeus vannamei. Next base: position 626,314 of record NW_020870391.1, on the reverse strand, counting down.
AAAAAAAAAAAAAAAAACATAAATCAAAGGAAAATTGATAATACCAAAACCTAAGATCTATAGAGAAATTACATGCATGATAAAAAAAAAATCGAAAGAAAAAAAGCTAATTCCAAAAGCTAAGATAAATAGAGAAATTATATGCATGACAAAAAAAAAAAAAAAAAAAAAAAAAAAAACACACACAAATCAAAGAAAAATAGATAATTCCAAAACCCACGATCTATAGAGAAATTAAAAGCATGATAAAAAAAATCAAAATAAAAAAAGTTAATTCCAAAAGCTAAGATCTATAGAAAAATTATATAAAGAAAAAAATAATAACATAAATCAAAGGTAAATTATAATTCAAAAAGCTAAGATGCTATAGAAAAAATATATAAAAAATAATAACATATCAAGTAATTAATAATTCCAAAAGCCAAGATCTATAGAAAAATTATATAAAGAAAAAATAATAATAACATATCAAAGGTAAAAAAGCTAATTCCAAAAGCTAAGATCTATAGAAAAATTAAAAAAATAATAATGATAATAACATCTCAAAGGTAAATTGATAATTCCAAAAGCTAAGATAAATAGAGAAATTATATGCATGACCAAAAAAAAAAAAAAAAAACACACATACACACAAATCAAAGAAAAATAGATAATTCCAAAACCCAAGACCTACAGAGAAATTAAATGCATGATGAAAAAAAATCAAAATAAAAAAAGTTAATTGCAAAAGCTAAGATAAATAGAGAAATTATATGCACGATAAAAAAAAGAAAAAAAAATCAAAGAAAAAAAAGCTAATTCCAAAACCTGAGACCTATAGAGAAATTAAAAGCATGATAAATAATAGTAATAATAATAATAATAATAATAATAATAATAATAATAATAATAATAATAATAAAACACAAATCAAAGGAAAAGTTCATTCCAAAACCTGAGATCTATAGAAAAATTATATATAAAACAAAAATAATAACATATCAAAGGAAAAAAGCTAATTCAAAAAGCTAAAGATCTATAGAAAAATTATATAAAACAAAAATAATAACATATCAAAGGAAAAAAGTTAATTCAAAAAGCTAAGATCTCTAACAGCAGATCGATGAACAGACTCTCTCAGCATCCACAGCCTCCGAATCTGGCAGAGAGGAGACGAACAGGTGGGAGAAGACAGCATCCAGCTCGGTAATGGTGGGAGAACGTTAAGAATTAAAGTAAATATGGAAAAGAAAGAAGAATTAATATACATACACACACATACATACACAGAGAGACACACAAAGCCACCACGAAAAGACACGTACACACACAAACACATACAACAGAGACACACAGCACACGCTAAAGACATACACACAAACACACACATACACATACATACACACACACACACAAACACATGCACACACATACACACACATATAGATAGATAGATAGAGAGATAGATAGATAGATTCACCTTCCATTCATTCATTCATTCATATGATCATTAACTATTAATTTATTTTTTTCTGTGGTCCGCATCTCATATACATATTCACTCATTCATACAATTATTTATCTTCTGACTTATCTATCTATGCATTTATCTTTCTATCTATATGTATCTACTCATCATTCATTCATTTTCTTATTTACTTCACTATTCATCCATTTATCTATCTGTTTATTCATATTTTACTTATTAATTTATTTATTTTTCTTTCTATCTACACATATCTTTTTATACTTATTCATCATTCATTCACTCACTCATTCATATCCTTATTCATTCATTTATCTTTCTATCTATC
>NW_020870391.1:598512-601012 GCF_003789085.1 Penaeus vannamei | reverse complement strand
CCTGCCTTAATTTTCCCCGTTCTCCACTCCCTTCTTCTCTCCCTTTCCTTTCCCTCCCTTGTCCTCCCTTGCTTCATTTTCCTCGTTCTCCACTCCCTTCTTCCTCTCTCTTTCCTTCCCCTCTCTTCGTCCTCCCCTTGCTTCTTTTTCCTCTTTCTCCACTCCCTTTGTCCTCCCCTTGCTTCATTTTCCTCGTTCTCCACTCCCTTCTTCCTCTCTCCTTTCCTTCCCCTCCCATCCCTTCCTCTTCGCAACAGCAGAGGGGGAAGGAGAGGGGGAGAGGATGGGGAGGGAGGGAGGGGGTGAGGGGGAGAGGATGCAAGGGGAGGGAGGGGGAGGTAAGGGGAGGGGGGAGATTTACCCTGTGGCGTGACTTTGGCACTTGCTACTGTCAGGGTTGTCAGGAAGAGAAGAAAGGGGGGAGGGAGGGGGGGGAGAGGCGGAGAAGGTAGAGTAGGAGGGGGTGAACGGAAGAAGAGGTGGGGAGAGGGTAGGTAAACGGAGGGAGGGAGGGAGGGGGATTAATAGGGTAGGTATATGGAGGGAGGGAAGGAGGAGGAAGGTAAGGAGGGTATAGGAGGAAGGGAGGGAGGTGAGGTAAGTAGTAAAGGGAAGGGGACGGTAACGGTAAGCGTGGGAAGGAAGGGACGGAGGGAGGGTAAGGGTAAGGTAAACTCGGGGGAGGGAAGGAGGGGGGGGGGGAGGGAGGGGGAGGTGGGGATCACGTGCCAAAGATCAGTGCCACAGCAGAGCCAGAGTTGATGCCACAGACCTCGACTCTGCCGTGCTGTAGCTGCAGAGTGCGAGATATTAGGAGAATGTCACGATGCACTGATGTAAATCTTTTTTTTTCTTTCTTTCTTTTTCTTTTTTTCTTAGCATATCGTTTGACATATTGACTTGGAAATGCAGTAGGTAAATGCATAGGCATGCAAGGAAAAGGATTATGCTACGGTAAATACAAAAGGAATGATGGTAATAAGAATAAATGGAAGACATAGAAGAAGACGAAAAAGATCAAAGTTTCGAACTCGAAGAAATGTAGAGATGGAAATTAAAAAAGAAATAGCAGTAAAAATACCCCAAATGAGAAACAAAAAAAAAAAAAAACTATACAAAAGAAGATAAAAGTTGAAATAAAATATATGCAAAAGAAGATAATAAAAGTTGAAATAGAAATATCGATAAAAGATTCGTTATTAGAGAATTGAGGAAGAAAAGAAAAGAGAAAAATAAAGATTCGGAGCTTCGAAATCGGGGTCTCGGAGCGTGCGTGTTCGGACTCCATATCCAGAGGTTATGTTTCCATGTGACTGGCCTCGATTGACACTCATGGCACCCTCCTGGCTCTCCTCCTGCCCCAATACCCTCCCCTCCCCTTCCCTCCAACCAACCCCTCCCTTCCCCCAGCCTCTTCCTCCGCCCCCAATAACCTCCCTCCCCCCCCCACCCCCCCCCCCAGCCTCCACTCCCTCGCTTAAATATTCTCCACCCTTTCCGTCCCTCCTACTCTTCCTTCCTCCCTCCCTCCCTACCGCTCCTCTCCTTCAGTGGCCTCGTCCCCCACACCCCTATCAGTGTCTTCTAAATTCCTCTCTCTCTCGCTCGCTTTTTCTCTCTCTCTTCTCTCTCTCTCTCTCTCTCTCTCTCTCATCTCTCTCTCTCTCTCTCTCTCTCTCTCTTCTCTCCTCTCTTCTCCTCTCTCTCTCCTCTCCCTTCTCGGGCCTTCCTCCCTCTTCTCGCCTGTCGTCTTTCTCCTCCCCTCTGTCTCTCGTCTCTCTCCAGCACGCCCTCCTCCCCTCTCTACTCTACCGCCTCACCCCCCCCTTCCCACTTCCTCAACTCCCATCCTCCCCCCTTCCCTAACTCCCTCACCTCCTCTCCTCACTTCCTCGCCTCCTCTCTCTCTCCTTCCCACCTTCCCTCCCTCCGTCCCTCCTTCCCTCCCTTTCCTTCCTCCCTCCCTCCCTCCTCCTCCTTCCTCCCTCTCCTCCTCCCTCCTTCCTCTTCCCCATCCACCTTCCCTCCCTTCCTCCTCCCTTCCTCTTCCTTCCCTTCCCATCCCTCCCTCCCTCTCTTCCCTCTCCTCCTCCCCTTCCTCCCCTCATCAACCCAATCCCTCCCGCCCCCTTCCCATCCCTCCCGCCCTCCTTCCCTCCCTCCCTCCCTCCTCCTTCCCAAGAGAGAAAGATTAGCTCTGGGTCGATACGTAACGACAGTCGAGCAACGAGGAAGAACGGTGGAGTAAATAATAATAATAATAAGTATAAATAAATAGGAAACGATGCATAATGATGAGGACATAAAGGCCCGTGAATTAGGGACGGGCTCAAAGGTCAGCCGGGGAGGTCGATAAGTTCATTACCTTTTTTTTAACATTTTTTTTTCTCGAGGAAAAAAAAAAACAAAAAAAAAAAAAAAACTATCCGACCGTACTTGTTTTGCTTTGTTTTTGTTTGTTTGTTTGTTTTTATTTTATTTTTTGCGAAGACAAATTCAA
>NW_020870391.1:583512-593512 GCF_003789085.1 Penaeus vannamei | reverse complement strand
CCTTTATTCCTCCCTCACATCACCTTCTTTTCCTTCCAACTCTCCCTTTTTCATAATTTTATTCACACATATTTTTGTTAAGAAGATCAATACCTCATTATACTAAGAATTACACTCCAGTCCCCACCCTCCTCCTTCCCTGCCCCATCCTCCCCACTCCTTCCTCCCATCCTCCTCCCACCCTTCCCCTTCCCCATCCTCCCAACTCCCTTCCCTATCCCCCATTTCCCCGACCCTCAGCCCTTCCCCCATCCGTCCCCACATCTCGGCTTCTCCTCATACATCCGCTTCCCTTCCCATCCTCCCTCCACCCCTTGCCCTTCCTCATCCCCACCCTCCTCCCTCCCCACTCCCTTCCCTTCTAATCCTCTCCTCCCACCATTATCCCCTTCCCCGACGTCTCTAATCCCCCCAATCCTCACCCACTCCCTTCCCTTTCCCTATCCCACCCATTTCCCACCCTCCACTTCCCCTCCCTCCCCACTCCTTCCCTAATCTACCCCACTAGCCATTTCACCCCACCCCTCAACCTCCGCACCATCCTCTCTTCCTCCATCTCCCCCACCCTACCCCACTTCCCTTCTTCCCTATCCCGCCATTTCCCCCACCCTCCACTTCCCCCCCAGCCTCCCCACCATCCCTCCTTCCCCTCCCTCCCCACTCACTTCCATATCGCCCCATTTCCCCCCCCTCACCTCCTTCCGTTACCATGCTCCCACCTCATCCCTCCTTCCCCTCCCTCACCCACTCCCTTCCCTATCCCCCCATTTCCCGATCTCACCCTTCCCCCATCCCCCACCCTCCTCCCTTTCCCTCCCTGCCCCACTCCCTTCCCTATTCCCCCCATTTCCCCTGATCCTCACCGCCTTCCCGCCCATCTCCCCACCTCCCCTCGCGCTTCCCTCCCTCCCCACATTCCCTTCCCGGCGTATCACCCCCATTTCCCCGACGCCTCACCCCTTCCCAGTCATCCTCCCCACTCCCGCCTCCCTTCCCCCCCTCCCCACTCCCTTCCCGTATCCCCCATCCTCCCCACCCCACCCCTTCCACCATCCCTTTCCCCCCCCCCAAAAAAAACCCCCCTCCACCCCCTTCCCCCACCCCCTTTCCCCCACCCCCCCCTTCCCCTCTACACATTACGTCTATATACCAACTGTCTTGAAAGTCTGAATTATGTATTTATTGCCCTATACGATGAATCCATGATGGCGCCCATGATGAACTCCTGAAAGCTTTTTTGTTTTGTTTTTGTGGTCCATTTGGCCTTGTGGAAACGACTGATTGAGGAAAGGATAGTTAACGAGAGGTTTAAAGGGTCCCAAGTGGTGGTTTGAGGTTGTTGTCCCTTGTTTGGTTGTTTGGTTATCGGCTTTTGTTTCTTGTGGGGTTTTTTATGGGGTTTGTAAGGGGGTTTAGTTGTTTTTTTGTCTTTTTGTTTTTTTTGTTGTTTTATGGACGTGTTTCTTTTTATTTCATTATTTTTACCTTTTTTTTTCTTCTTCTTTTCCTTCTCCTTCTCCTCCTCTCCTTCTTACTTTCTTCTTCTTCTTCTTCTTCTTCTTCTTCTTCTTCTTCTTCTTCTTCTTCCTCCTCTTCCATCTGCATCTGTTTCCTCCGTTCCTTTCTTCTCCTTTTCTTTACCTTCGCGTATGTAATCTCAAAAAATAATTATAATAGATAAAAATATAATAAAGAATAACTCAAAAAAAATAAAATAAATAAAAAAAATAAAAAAAAAAGATAATAAGATAAAACTAAAAAATAAAACTCAAAAAAATAATAATACAGTAAAATAATAAAACTCAAAAATAATAAATAATAACTCAAAATAGTAATAATAATAAACTAAAAAAATAAAACTCCAAAAAAAAAAATAATAATAAAATAAAAAATAAAACTCAAAAATGAAAACCAGACAAAAAAATCAAACTTTCCAGCTAGGTCAAATTTTCGCTTCCCCGGCTGAAAAGTGTACGACGACCTCAGCAAAAATGACCTAGCAGTACTTGGCATATTGAATTCACTCTATTACTCACTCTAAAATATGCTCACCCGAGGAACAGCTAAGTATTGGGGTCGTAAGTCCATAACACGGTTTAAGGAATTGTATTACACAGTATATGAAACGATCACGGGGGGGGGGGGGGGGTCTATAAGTATGTGACACAGCGCAGAGTCCAAATATCAGGTCAGGTCAAAAGCCGTAGGTCATGAATAGAGTGAGGAAGGGTTTAACTGAACACAGAAGCAAAATAGTTAGTATAAGAAGATCACAGAAACTAATTAAACGCAAAATAACAAAACCGAAGAAGCCCCCCAAAATATTAATATAAATTAGAATATAATAATCATAATGGTGATAATGATAATAATAATGATAATAATAATAATGATTAATAATAGTAATAATAATTAATAATAATAATAGTAATAATAATAATAATGATGAATAGTTAATAATGATAATAATAATAATATAATAATAATAAAAATATAAATAATACTTTGAAAAGGATAAGTAATCATAATCATATAATTAATAACAATAATAATGATAATTAAAAATTGAATAATAGTAATAACAATAAATAATAAATGAATGATAAATGAAATATATAGATAAATAAAAATCACCTCCAGAAACCATTACAATAACATAACAATAACACTCTAAGACAAAATGTTCCATTCGTGCTTGAATGCGTGAAAACTATTCGATAATTTTAAAACATCGAATTTACTCTTTCTTTCCTTCCTTCTTCCTCTCTCTTTTTTGGTTCACTTCTCTCTTTCCTCCCTCTTTCTCTTTCAACTTTTCCTCTTCCTTTCTCTTTCTCTTCACCTTCCCTCTTCCTCCCTCTTTCTCTTCACCTTCCCTCTTCCTTTCTCTTTCTCTTCACCTTCCCTCTTCCTTTCTCTTTCTCTTCAACCTTTCCCTCTTCCTCAATCTTTCTCGCTCCCCTTTCTCTCTTCTTCCACTTTCCTCTTCACCTTCTCTCTTCCTTTCTCTTTCTCATTCCCCTTCCCTCTTCCTCCCTCTTTCTCTTCACATTCCTCCTTCATTCCTTTCCCTCCTTTCTCTTCCCTTTCTCTTCCCCTTATTCCCCCTCTTCCTTCCAAGCTTTCTCTTCACTTCTCTCATCCTTCCCTTCTTTTCTCTTCACATTCCCCTCATCTTCCCTCTTCCCTTCCCCTTCCATCTTTCTATCTCTTTCCCCTTCCCTCTTCCTCCCCCATCTACTTCCTTATTCCTCTTCTTCCCCTCTTCCTTCTATCCAAGGTTTTCTTACTATTTATTCTTTCCCTATTATATAAATGCGTATCATATAGTACAGTCATAGAGTCATTGTCTAAACAGAAATTATAGAGCTACTAGATTTTCTGCTCGAATATTTTTTTTCGTAGAGCCACAGAACAACTCTAAGCGTGATCCACTGAAGTCCTGCCCGAACGATACGTGTTTTTCATAGAGCCACGAAACTTGAGCCAGAACGTGTTCAAAGCATCCATTATAACCTAATATAAATGTGTTTTATAGAGCCATAGTTGAAACGTGCTTCAAAAAGCCACATGAGCGTTGTTTTCACAGAGCCTATCAGACTTCGCATTAACTCCGTTTCATAGAGAGCCATTTAGCGCTAAACGTATTTCACAGAGCCAACTAGCTTTCGATGAACTCGTTTTATAGTAGCCATAGCCCTAAACGTATTTCACAGCAAGCCACCAAACGTATTATCAACGAGGGTCATAGAGCCATATTCCAAACGCATTTCAGAGCCATACTAGACTTTCGCTTAACTTATTTCATAGAGCCATAGTCCTAAACGTATTTCACAGAGCCAGCCAAACGCTATTTCTCACAGAGCCACGCCAACGTATTAATCAACGTGTTCCATAGAGCCATAGTCCAAACGCATTCCACAGAGCCAACTTAAACCTAGTGCTTCACAGAGGCCACCCAAACGCATTCCACAGAGCCAACCCAAACCTAAACCTAGTGCTTCACAGAGCCACCCAAACCTAAACCCAGTGCTTCACAGAGCCAACCCAAACCTAAACCCAGTGCTTCACAGAGCCACACCAGCATCCCCCAGAAAGTGCTTCCCGGAGCGACTAAACCAAGCCAAGAACGTGTGCTTCACCAAGAGCCGCCTGACTCTAACGAAACGTGTTTTATGGAGGGCGTTCCCCTTGATGCATCTTAGAATATGTATATACGATCTTTCATCTCGCTGCTTCAGGAGAAACCCCAAAGCCACCAAGTTTCCTACCTCCGCTGATTAATTCATAAGAGATATAGCATTGAATATTCATAAACTCTTTACTTTTCATGTTCCTCTTAAGCCGAAAAGAGGGGGTTATAAAAAAAGAGAGAGATGTGGAAGAGAAAAGAAATTTACCTTAAGAAAAAAAGATTGAAATGGAGAGAGAGAGAGACGAGGGGAGAGAGAGGGAGAGAGGGAGATAGAGAGAGAGAGGGAGGAGTGGGAGGAGGGGAGTGGGAGTGGGAGTTGGGAGTGGGAGTGGGAGAGGGAGAGAGGAGAGGAGAGAGGAGAGAGGAGAGAGAGGAGAGAGGAGAGGGAGAGAGGAGAGAGAGAGAGAGAGAGAGGAGGAGAGAGAGAGAGAAGAGAGAGAAGATAGAAACAGAGACAGATAGAGAGACAGACAGTAGAAAATTAAAATTACAGAGAAAAAAAGTAAAAAAAAAAAAAAAGTAAATAGCTTTCTTTTTCACTTTTTTTCACCTCCTAATCTAATGATGAGAGAAGTCACAAAACCACGCGGTAAACAAGTGGATTCATACCCTCCGCTGGATAACATGAGGTGGGTCGTGGGTGAGATAGACAGTGATAAAATGGAGATAAGCTGTTACTTGCCAATGTACTGATAAGAGAGTCACTGATAGCGAGAACTGGGATCTATTTGTGAGGTTCACACTTTTTACACACACTAAGGTGTTCGTTATAGAGAGAGATTCCGTTAAATAGACTCGAGTTGATGGTGTTGTGGGGTGTGGGGTGTGGTGGTGTTGTGTTTGTGTGTTTGTCTTTTTCTTTCCCTCTCTTTTCTCTGTCTATCTATCTCTATCTATCTGTCTGTCTTTCTTTCCTCTCTCTCTCTCTCTACTCTATCTATCTGTCTATATGTCTGTCTTTTTCTCTCTCTCTCTCTCTCTCTCTTCTCTCTCTCTCTCCTCTCTCCTCTCTCTCTCTCTCTCTCTCTCTCTCTCTCTCTCCTCTCTCTCTCTCTCTCTCTCTCTCTTTTATCACAATCTACTACAACCACCTCTAACATCACAACCTCAGTTCCCCCTTTTCCCCAAACCGCAAGAAATCAGATGGCCACGTGATACTTGCTTGCCGTTGACTGACTCGGCCAGTTCCCTTTTGTTATTGAGGGTGATTGTGCACGCCCCCGAATCGCCAGCTGGCTCGGGTCCCTTGGCGATAATGTTTGGCTGATAGTGAGAGGCCTCTGTGTGCGTGTGTGTGTGTGTGTGTTTTGTGGGTTGGGAGCCTCTGTGTGCGAGAGTGTGTGCGTGTGTGTGTGTGTTTTGTGGGTTGATTTCACTTTTTTCTGTAAAGGGGCTTTTTTTTTTTTTTTGGGGGGGGTCGTGTTTGTTTTGGGTTTTGGGTTTTATTTGTGTTTGTGTGTTTTTTTTTTTGTGTTGTTTTTGTTGTGTATGGATTTTGTGTTGTGTTTTTGTTTATGTTTCTTCTTTATTTGTTTCTCTTTGTCTCTGTCTCTCTCTCTTCTCTCTCTCGTCTCTCTCTCTCTCTCTCTCTCTCTCTCTCTCTCTCTCTCTCTCTCTCGTCTCTCTCTCTCTTCTCTCTCTCTTCTCTCTCTCTCTCTCTCTCTCTCTCTCTCTCTCTCCTCTCTCTCTCTCCCTCCTCCTCTCCCTCCCTCCCTTCCTCCCTCCCTCCCCTCCTCCTCCTCCTCCCTTCCTCCTTCCTCTCCTCCTCCCCCTCTCTCCCCTCTCCCTCCCTCCTCCCCTTTCTCCCTCCCCCCTCTCTCCTCCCCCTCCCTCCCCCCCCCTTTCCTTTCCCTCTCTGTCTCCCCCTCTCTCTCTCCTCTCTCTCTCTCTCTTCCTCGAGATAAACTTTCCAATAGGCGGTCAACTTTTCTGTCTTATTTTTCCTTCCTTCGTCTTCAGATTTACAGTCGTCTTTGAGGGAAGTCTGATAATGCCTGAGAAGAAGCATCCTATATCGACTCTTTTTCTTTCCTTTTTTATTCACAGAGAATAACATTTTCCAAGAGAAAGCGCGTAATGTACACATAGAAGCGTATGTGCGTATACAAACACACACATACGCACACACACAAACGTACACCTATTTTTTTTTTCACAGGAGAGAATAACATTTTCGAGAGAAAGCGCGTGAATGTACACATAGAAGCGTACGTGCGTATACAAACACACACATACGCACACATACAAACGTACATACATACAGTAGTCATAGACATAGGAAATAGTATGGTCAGGGGGGGGGGTCAAAAGAAAATAAAAATGGTATCCATGTCCTGTAGTGAGTCCACTCCTTTCCCCCCCCCCCCCCAAATCTCCCCGTCTTCCTATCCATCCCTATCCTACCCATTTTATCCTCCTCCCTTTCTCTTCTCCCTCTCCCTCTCTCTCCTCCCAAAAATTCTTCCCATCCCTTGTTTTACTTCTGCCTATCCCTCTCCATACCCACCCCCCCCCTTTCTTTCCCCTTTTCCCCCATCCTTTCTTTCCTATTCCCTATCCCTGTCCATACCCCCCTCTATCCTTACCCCCTTTCCTGTCCTTCCCTCCGCCCCCTTCTTTCCCTAATCTCTCCCCTCTACCCCTTTCTACCTCTTTTCCTTCCCTATCCCTCCCCTCCACACCACCCTTTCCCCCTCCTATCCCTCCTCTCTTCTCTCCCCCTCCCCCCACCCCCCTTTCCCCTCCTATCCCCTCACCCCTTTCCCCCTCTATCCCTCCACTCCCTTTCCCCCTCTATCCCTCCACCCCCTTTTCCCTCCTATCCCTCCACCCCCCTCCCCCTTCCCCCTCCTATCCCTCCCCTCTTCTCTCCCCCTTCCCCCCTACCCCCTTTCCCCTCCTATTTCCCTCCACCCCCTTTTCCCCTTTTCTCTTCCTATCCCCACCCCTTTTTCCTTCCCTAATCCTCCCCTCTCCCCTCCCCCCCTCCCCCTTCCCCTACCCCCAACCCCCTACCGCCATACTTGCGAAAGGATTCATCAAAATCATCTTCTCTTCATTAACAGATTATTCTCACCAAGACCACGCCACACATTAGCTCTCCGAGATAAGGATTTTAATCAGCTGGGGGTGTCTAATCAGTGGTTAATCCCTTTCATTAACTGGGAGGACAAATCCAGGGGGATTTTGTGGATTATGGCTATGGATACGGGTGTGTTTTTCTGGCTCTCTTGTGTCTGTATCTTTCAGATTTTTTAATTATTTATTTATTTATTTTATTTTATTTTTTTTATTTCGTTTTTTTTCTATTTTTCGTTTTTTTTTGGGGGGGGGTTCTTCTCTTTCTTTTCCTTCTTCATTTTCTTCTTTTGTCCTTCTTTCTCTGTTCTTTTTTTATTTCCTTTTCTTCCACATCTTTTTTTCATTTTCTTTATATATGTTACACAGTTATCTTTTCTTTTTCACTCCCCTGTTTTCTCTTCTCACATCTCTCTATTCTCTATCTCACATCTCTTCTCTATTTCTCTCACTCTCTATTTCTCTTCTCATCATCTCTCTCTCTCTCTCTCTCTCTCTCTCTTCTCTCTCTCTCTCTCTCTCTCTCTCTTCTCTCTCTCTCTCTCTCTCTCTCTCTCTCTCTCTCTCTCTCTCTCTTCTTCCTCTCCCTCTTCTCATTTTATTAATTCTTCTAATCACGTAATTGTAATCCTTTCTAGGAAGTAGTGTTTATTTTTTTATCTAGATCATTCTGTTGTGAATTTCGCAAGAAAATGTCAGACAAGAGATAACGATTTATTTCAGCGAACAATGACTGATTGTGAATTAGATTCTTGAATCTCATATTTCTATTTTATTTTTATTTTTCTTAATCTTTCTTCTTCTTCACTTTCTTTCTTTCTTCCTTTTCCTTTTTCTTCTTCTTATTATTATTCTTTTCTTTTTCTCTTTCTTCTTATTTTTCTTTTTCTCTTTCTTCTTATTTTCTTCTTCTCCTTCTTTTTCTTTTCTTCTTCTTCTCATCCATCTTCTTCTTCTTCTTCTTCATCATCACATCATCATCATCATCATCATCATCATCATCATCATCATCATCATCATCATCATCATCATCATCATCATCATCATCATCATCATCATCATCATCATCATCATCATCATCATCATCATCATCTTCTTCTTCTTCTTCTTCTTCTTCCTCTTCTTCCTCTTTTTTCACTTTATTTCATTTTCTGGTAATTTTGTTTTTTCTTTCAATACTTCATCAACGTATTTTATTTTATTGCGTTTATTTTGTTTTTTACTTTATTTTTTGCTTATTTCTTTTTCTATCTCTTCACCTCCATCACGCAAACGCATTGCTTCTTTTTTATCAATATTTCTTCACTTACTCTTTCGTTTATCCAATAATCTCTATGTTTCTCTCTTCCCTCTTATACACTAGTGGGGTTATTCCTCATTCTCCCTTGTCCCTTATCTTTATTGACTTACTCCTTCCATGGTGTTATTGGACTTCCTTGTTCTTATCCGCTTTATCCCTCTCCCATTTTCGCTTCTCTTCCTTGCCTTTTACGCGTTCGTTATCGTCTTTTATACCCAACTTTGTTCTGTGTTGATATATATGTTCAACGACTGTAGTAAATTTCCTAACTGTTTTATATTGCGAAGTTAATACTAAAAGAACCACATCTGCATCATTCTGAAGAACAACAGAAGAACAGAGAACGTTCTTCGCGTCGACCGCCACCGAGACTGACATAATAGAGTCCGAATCTTGTTCATTATTACAATTGCTTATGTTAATGTTACTACTATTACTACTGCTATCGCCCCGTGGCATTCAGAGGGTTATTACCTGTACTAATGTCCCTGAATTGAACAACAACAAGGACTCCACCATTGCTTTTATCTTTATGGCTTTCATTACTCTAGCAATTGCCATATTTACTCAGGACTGCGATATCCATCAGCGTTGGGAGGTGAGCGGACCAATTCTGGGTGGTTGCCGACGCTAACCACCCTATTCCCCATTTCTCTCCGTGCATTCTCTCCTTTTTTTTTTTTTTTTTTTTTGGTTTCTCTCTCTCCTTTTTTTTTTTTTTTTTTTTTTTTGTTTCTCTCTCTCCTTCTCTGTCTTCTTCTCTTGTCTTCGTCCTTTTTCTTTTGTCGTTTTCTTCTTTTTCTTTCTTTGTTCCCCATTTCTCCGCGCTCTCTCCTTTTTTTGGTTTAGATTTCTCTCTCTCTCTCTCTCCTTTCTTCTGTTTTTTCTCCGTTCTCTTGGTCTTCGTCCTTTTTTTTGTCGTTTTTCTTTCTTTCTTTCTTTGTATCGCCATTTCCTTGCACTCTTCTTTTTATTTTTGATTTCTTTCTCCTTTGTCTTTCTCCCTTCTCTTGATCTTCGTCCTTTTCTTCGTCATTTTTCTTTTCTTTCCTGTGTTCGTCGTTGGCGCTTTCCTCTTCTCCTCTATCTCTTCTTCGTCGATTCCCTCCCCTGCTCTTTCCTCGTCTTTACTTCCCTCCTTCCCTTCTTGCCGTAACTCCTCTCCTGTTTTCTCTTTTTTCTCCTTTTCATCTCTTCCCCTTTCACTCGTCCCTCTTTCCTTTCTCCCTCATAACCTCTCCTTTACCCCCCTCCCATAATACCCCTTCCTTCCCTTCCCCCCCTCCCCCATTCCTCCCGCTTTTCCTCTTTTCCTCCCTTCTCGTCCCTTCACTGTCCCCTCTTCCACCTTCTCCTCAAACCTCTTCCTTTACCCTCTCTCCCTCTGCCCTTCCTTACCCTCCCCCCCTCTCCCTCTAACCCTTCCG
>NW_020870391.1:571012-578512 GCF_003789085.1 Penaeus vannamei | reverse complement strand
TGTGAAGGAACAATGGAGGATAGGATAAGGATAAGGGATGGAGGAAGATTAAACACGGGGATAGGGGAAGGATAAGAGATAGAGGAAAATGAAAAACGGGGATAGGGGGAGGATAAGGGATGGAGGAAAACGAAACACGAAGTCTATTTCACGATGTCTATTCTCTCTAACCAGCGTATTTAGAGGAAGATTAAACACGGGGATAGGGCAAGGATAAGAGATAGAGGAAAACGAAACACGGGGATAGGACAAGGATAAGGGACAGAGGAAAATGAAACACGGGGATAGAGGGAGGATAAGGGATAGAGGAAAACGAAACACGAAGTCTATTTCACGATGTCTATTCTCTCTAGCCAGCGTATTTAGAGGAAGATTAAACACGGGGATAGGGGGAGGATAAGAGATAGAGGAAAATGAAACACGGGGATAGGACGAGGATAAGGGATGGAGGAAAATGAAACACGGGGATAGGGCAAAGATAAGGGATGGAGGAAAATGAAACACGAAGTCTATTTCACGATGTCTATCCTCTCTAGCCAGCGTATTTAGAGGAAGATCAAACACGGGGATAGGGGGAGGATAAGGGATAGAGGAAATGAAACAGATAGGACAAGGATAAGAGATAGAGGAAAATGAAACACGGGGGATAGGGCAAGGATAAGGGATAGAGGAAAATGAAACGCGAAGTCTATTTCACGATGTCTATCCTCTCTAGCCAGCGTATTCGGGGCGACGGGAGGCAGGCTGCGAGGTGTCTATGCCTGCAGACTAATTTTATCGCACCTGTACCGCGAGCACAGGTTAGCTTGGAGACAAAGTGGAAAATGCGCAATTATTTCACAAGAACGACCGCGCTCGTACACACGCACCGGAGGGAGGGAGAGGGAGGGAGGGAGGAGGGAAGGATGGAGGGAGGGAGGGAAGGTGGAAGGGAGGAGGGGGAAGGGCGGAAGGAGGTGGAAGGAGGGTGGAAGGAGGGGAGGTGGAAGGGAAGGGGAAGGGGGGGAGGGTGGGTGGAAGGAAGGAGGAGAGGAAGGAGGGGGGAGGGAGAGAGGGTGGAAGGGAGAGGGAAGGAGGGTGGAAGGGAAGGGGTAGGGGGGGAGGGAGGGTGGAAGGGAAGGAGGAGGGGGAGGGAGGAGAGGAGGAGGGGAGGGAGGGAGGCGGAGGGAGGAGGGTGAAGGAAAAGGGTGGGAAGGAGGAGGGGAGGAGGGGTGGAAGGAGGAAGGAGGAGAAGTGGAAGGGAAGGAGGGAGGGGGAGGGAGGAGGGAGGAGGGTGGGAGGGGAAGGCGGTACCATGTATCACGTGTGTGTCATTGATGGTATCATGACGTGGAAGAAAAGGGGGTACAGGGGGGAGGGAGGGTGGAGGGCCATGGAGAATAGGAAGAGAGGGAAGAGGGAGGGAGGAGGAAGGAGTGAGAGAGGGGGGAAAGGAGGGGGGAGGTGTTGAATACTCAAGTGGTGGTGGTAATCGGATCGCGGGAGGGGGGGTAGAAGAGAGGAGGGGGGGGGAGGAGGAGGAGCAAGAGGAGAGAGAGGAGGAGGGGGGAGGAGGGGGAGGAGGGGGGGAGTAGGGGGAGGGGGAATACTAACTGTTGAAGATTGGCGTGAGAGGCATAAACACCTTCGCTTCAGACAAACAGTTTGTACAAGAGAAGATTTACTACTGTATATCGAGAGTCAGAGAGAGAGAGAGAGGGGGGGGGGAGAGAGAGAAGAGGAGAGAGAAGAGAGAGAGAGAGAGAGAGAGAGAGAGAGAGAGAGAGAGAGAGAGAGAGAGAGAGAAAGTCAGAAAGAAAGAGAAAGAGAGAGAGAGAGAAAGAAAGAGAGAGAGTGAGAATAAGAGAAAGAGAGAGAGAGAGATAGTGAAAGAAAAAGAAAGAAGGGTTTTACTAAAGATAGAGAAAAGCTAGTGTGCGACAGACAGCCAGACAGACAGATACACAGACAGCCAGACAGACTGATACAGAAAGAGGGGGGGGAGGTAGAAAGAAGATGCCAGAGGAGGCTTGATGTGGCTAGGGGACGAGTGCCAACACGATGGCACTGTAGTGTAACACGGCCTGAGAGTGCCACACAAGCTGGCTCTCTAACCTTGATAATGATTCTTGTTGATGTTTTCTTGTGGTTTTCGATACGATTATTAATATATTTCTAATCGTAATCGCACGTACATGATGTAAATGCACACGGATATATGTGTGTCACTCACCCACCCACCCACATATACATATACGTACGGGTCCGCGTGTATGTGTGTCTGTTCATGCGCTGCTTGTGTGTATATGTATAGAGAGAGAGACGCAAACACACACGCACACACACACACACATGCACACACACACATATGCACACATATACGCACACACTTGAATACGTACATATGTACATCCATCCATCCATCCATATATATATGTGTGTGTGTGTGTGTGTGTGTGTGTGTGTGTCTGTGTGTGTGTCCGTGTGCGTGCGTGCATGTCTGTGTGTATGTGTGTGCACATGCATTTATTTGCACACACACACACTTTTCTATATTTATATTTTATCTCTACATTTTTTTCGGTCGATGATTAAGCCCCCGGTAGCGATTCGATAACAAGGAGTGATATATGGCCGAGGCAGGTATCAGTCCCCGGTATCTTATCTTAGACAAACGATGTCAGACCGCGATAAGGAAAGGCCGTCATCCTCCATTATAGGAGATAAGACCCTCGGTACTTCAGCCACTTAGCACCATCATGTCGGGAAGAGGGAGGGAGGAGGGAGGGAGGGAGGGAGGGAGGGAGGGAGGGAGGGAGGGAGGGAGGGAGGGGGAAGCGAGGGAGGGGAAGGGAGGATGGAGAGGGAGGGGGAGGAGAGGAGGGAGGGAGGAGGGAGGGAGAGGGAGGAGGGAGGGAAGGAGGGAGAGGAGAGGGATGGGCAGGAGAGGAGGGAGGGAAGGGAGGGAGGGAGGGGGAGCGGGAGGAGAGAGGGAGGAGGACGAGAGGGAGAGGGGAGGAGGAGGGAGGGAGGAGAGGGAGGAGCGGAGAGGAGGAGGAGAGGGAGAGGAGAGGGAGGGAGGGAGGAGAGGGAGGGAAAGAGGGAGGTGGAGACAGGGAGGGAGAGAGAAAAATGTCCAAGAGAGAAAGAGAGAGAGAGAGAGAGAGAAAGAAATGGTCCAGAAATATAAAAGATGTATATATAAGAAAGAAAACTTTTTCTGCCCTCAACCTCCTCCTCATTTATCTATACACTCCCTCCCTTCCTTCCTCTTCATCCCCCATTCCCCCTCCCCCCCCCCTTCTCCCCCTCCCCCTCTCCCCCCCCCCTTCCCCCATTTCCTTCCCCTCCCTCCTCCCCCCCCCCCCCTCCTTCCCCCCATTCCTCTCCTCCATTCCCTCCTCCCCCCTCCTTCTCTCTCCCTCCCTCCCTTCCCTCCCTCCCTCCCCCTCTCCCCCTCCCTCCCTCCCCCCCCTCCCTCCTCCCTCCCCTCCCTCCTCCTTCTCCCTCCCTCCCTCCTTCCCTCCATC
Organism: Penaeus vannamei; assembly: GCF_003789085.1. Classification (NCBI taxonomy): domain Eukaryota; kingdom Metazoa; phylum Arthropoda; class Malacostraca; order Decapoda; family Penaeidae; genus Penaeus; species Penaeus vannamei. The sequence goes on along the minus strand of NW_020870391.1, from coordinate 575,003 downwards.
CCCCTCCCTCCCTCTCCCCCCTCTTCTCCCCTCTCCTTCTCCCTCCCCTCCCTCCCTCTCCCCCCCCCCACGCTATCCCTCCTTCCCCCCTCCCTCCCTCCCCCCTCCCTCCCTCCCACGCCATCCCGGTTTCTCCAGAATGTGCCTGGGACCAAGGGGCGCTTTGCCTTTGAAAGCAGAGATAATGGTGACATCAAAGCGATTTTAATTCGGCGATAGGACAGGCCTTTGAAGTATTTGTTATTTAACAGTATTGTTATTTTTTATTAATTATGTTATTATATTGTTGTTGTTATTATTATATTGTTGTTGTATTGTTATTTTTGTTGTCCTCTCCCCTCTACTCGCCCTCTCCTTCCCCCCTCCGCCCCCACCCTATCCTTGTTCCTCTATCCTCACCCCTTCTCCCCCTCTCCCCCACCCTCCTCCCCCTCATCTCATCTACCCCAACGCCACCCTATCCCTCCTCCCTCCCTATCCCCCGTCACCCTCCCTCCCCCTCCCGCCCCCCCCCTCCCATTCCCACCCCCTATCCCTCCCTCACCTCCCCCTCATCACCCTCCCCTCCCCTCCTCCCCTACCCCCTACCCCCTCTCCCCCCTCCACCCCACCGCCCTCGAGTAAACCCTCTTCAACACAAGAGATCCGTCAGTCACACTCTCTCTTCTCCGACGTCGCTCCTTTGTCCGTGTCTCACGGCGGCGCGTCGTGCGTGCGTGCGTGCGCGCGTGTCGGTCTGCTCTTCGTTTAATGGGATAATGGGGGGAGGGGAGAAGAGGGGGGCGGTGATGATGAGTGGAGAAGGTGGTGTTTGGGCTTAATGGTGATGGGTGGGGGTGGAGGGGGGGGGAAGAAGGTGAGGAGGGGGGGGGGTTGTGATTGAGCTCGGAGAGTGGTGGTTTGCTTAATGGTGATTGGGGGGGGTTGGAGGAGGAAGTGGGGGTGATGGTAAGGTGGTTTTGGAAAGGGAGTTGGTTGGCTTAATGGTGATTGGGGAAGGGGGTGGGGGTGGGGGGTGATTGAGTCGAAGAGGGGGTTGGCTTAGTGGTGATTGAAGGGGTGGAGGTTTGGAGGAGGTAATGGTGGTTGGCTTAATGGTGGTGGCGATTGGGTGATAATGGTGATGACTAAATGGTAGTAATTAGTTGAGACTGGTGATGGTGTCTTGTTTTTAATGGGATGACGGGAATGGGTGGTGATGACTGAACGGCAATGGTGATGATTTAATGGTAGCCATAGAGAGTTGATGTGGTGATAGTATAGGTTTAATGGTAATGGTATGGTGATAGTATGGTTAGAATATAATTACGTTCCTGATGAACACATAATGAACAAAAAAAAAAAAAAAAAAAAGTTTCAACAGCTTACTACTTCTCCCTCCCCTCCCTCTCCCCCCACCCCACCCCCCACCCCCAAGAATTGATGGTGGTGATAGTATAGGTTTAATGGTAATAGTATGGTGAAATATAATTATGTTCCTTGATGAACACATGATGAACAAAAAAAAAAAAAATGTTTAACCAGCTCACCACTTCTCCCCCCTACCACCCCTCCCCCCCAATAAAAAAAACCCCCCCCCCACCCCCCATGCTGTTCACGCCCACAGAAGATCCTTCACGGCCACTCTTCAAAGTCGTGTTCACCGCTACGGATAATCACGCTCGCAAGACCGGAAAAAACGAGATTTTTTTTTTCTTTCTCTCTCTCTCTCGCGGTAGAATCAAACAGAATGTAGTTAGCAAATTTCCGTAATCGAAATAGTTTTTTTTTTTTTTTTTTTTTTTTTTTTTTTTTTTTTTTTTTTTTTTTGTCAATGCGTTTCCTATTTATCTTTTTTTTTTTTTTTTTTTTTTTTTTTGGGGGGGGGGTGCGTGTGTAAGAGCGGGGTTGGGGGGGGTATGTGTTGATGGATAATTAATCTGTTATTATGATACTAATTATCACGTACTTTTATATGTGTAAAATTAATTATATTTATAATGTTTATGATATTTATAATATTTATGATATTTATAATATTGATGATATTTGTAATAGTGATGTAATATTGATGTAATATTACAAATAATAATTTGTAATATTGCTATTCTCAAAATCACTAATATATTTCTGCTAATGCAGACACACAGACAGATACTCAGACAGATATACACAGGAGGTAAACCCCAGACACACAGACAGACAGACACACACAGACAGACAAACAGACAGACACACACAGACAAACAGACAGACAGACACACACAGACAAACAGACAGACACACACACACAGACAAACAGACACAGACGAAGATGAATAAGAAACAAGAGAAGAGAAAAAAAAAGAAAAAAAAAGAGAAAACCCTCCACATATTCATCCACTCGAAGTAAATGTTTAAAGTTTTCTCTCTCTCTTTCGCCTTCTTCGTAAAAGCGAAAAGCAGAATTAGAATCGGATCCTTTGCTTTGAGATAATGTTGAATTTTCTGGCCGATTCTCCGTTTCTATGGCTGGGTGCGTGTGATGTGTGTGTTTTTGCTCGCGGTGTGTGTGTGTGGTGGTGTGTTTTTTGCTCGCGTGTGTGTTGTGTGTGTGTGTTGTGTGTGTGTGTGCTGTGTTGTGTGTGTTGTGTGTGAGAGAGAGGGTGTGTGTGTGTGAGAGAGAGAGAGAGTGTGTGAGTGTTTGTGTGTGAGTGTGTGCGTGCGTGTGTGTTTGAAGGTGTGAGTGTGAGTGCTAGTGTGTGTGTGTGTTGTGTGTGTGAAGGAGTGAGTTTGTGTGTGTGCGTGTGAAGGAGTGAGTGTTTGTGTGTGTGTGTGTTGTGTTGAAGGTGTGATGTTGAGTGTTGTGTGTGTGTGTTTGTGTGTGTGAAGGAGTGAGTACTTGTGTGTGTTGTGCGTGTGAAGGAGTGAGTGTTTGTGTGTGTGTGTGTGTGTTTGAAGGCGTGAGTGTTGAGTATTGTGTGCGTGTGTGTGTGTGTGTGGTGAATGTGTGAGTGTGTGTGTGTTGTTGTGTGTGTGTGTGTGAATGAGTGAGTGTGAGTGTGTGTGTGTGTGTGTGTGTGTGTGTGTGTGTGTGTGTGTGTGTGTGTGTGGTGTGTTGTGGTTGTGAAGGAGTGAGTGTTTGTGTATTGTATGTGTGTGTGTGTTTACGTCTGTTTACAATTCTTTGTCTATAAATTATATTTTTCATATCTAATTCGACCTTGATCTGATAAAAGATAAAATTTGTATTTCCACAAATAACGTTTAACTCATCAACTGACGAAAAAAAGAAGTTCATATTTTACAAATTATTCACACGCATTATTATTCATGAAATGCATTTTATGAAGAATTCCCGGTCATGAAACAATACTGAAATTACGGAGTGTAACAAAAACTTTATATTGTTTCTTCGGGGTAGATGTTAGTTTGGCATTGTTCTTTAGATTTTTGTTGTTGTTGTTATTGTTTGCTGTTGTTATTGTTGTTGTTGTAGTTATTGTTGTTGTTGCTGTTTATTGTTGTTGTTGCTGCTGCTGTTGTTGTTATTGTTGTTTTAGTTGTTGTTTGCTGCTGCTGCCGTTGTTGTTGTAGTTATTGTTGCTGTTGTTGTTGCTGCTGTTGTTGTTATTGTTGTTGTTTGTTGTTGCTGTTGTTGTTCAGTTGTTATTTTGTTGTCGTCGATGTCTTGGTTATTATTATTTTTTTTAATATCCATTATCAATATGGTTGTTTTGCTTCTAGTGTTATTGTGTCTTTTTTTTTTCTTTCTGCTTTATTGGTCGTTTTATTCTGTCATATGTGTGTATTGATTTATTTACTTGCATTTGGAGTTGCATATAACACATACTCATACTTGCATACATACATACAGTACATATATACATACATGCACATATGCATATATATACATACATACATACATATACTCAGTACTTTATACATATATTCTATATTATAATTACTTATATACACTATATTATTCTTATATATATTACTATAATAATATATTCTTATATATATACACTAT
>NW_020870391.1:556012-563512 GCF_003789085.1 Penaeus vannamei | reverse complement strand
CCCTCTCCTTACTTACTTATCCTCTCTTTCCCTCTTCTTTCCACCCGTCCCCCCTCCTTCTCTCCTTTCTTTCTTAATCCTCCCTCCTCCAATCCCTCTACCCTTCTCCTTCACACCTCTCATCTTCCCTCTTATCCTCTCATTTCTCTCCATCTTTCTTCCCTCCTTCTTCCAACCATCTTCTTCTCTCCTCCTTCGACTTTGAAGAAATTACAAACTAAGGAAAAAACAGCGACTCTATTTTGCGTCCCATAAGCTACTCACCTCACGCCCTCACGCCCTCACGCCCTCACTACATATCCAACTATACAATGTCGTTTTTACACATTCTTTTGCCCTAATATTTATGTTCATATTTTTGTTTCTGTTATCTTAAAGTGGTAAACAAAAGTGTACCTCATGTTGATGATCGTTCACAAATAGTTATTAGAATTATTAGAATTAGAGTTATTAGAATTATTATGTTATTTGTTATTAAAATTCATATGGAACTAACCAAAGGATATTGCCCATTAGCAGTACAAATATCACTTACATTAACATTTACCTTAGTGTTACCTAAAGGATATTGCCCAATAGCTGTACAACTATCATTTATATCAACACTTACCTTAGTGTTACCTAAAGAATATTGCCTATTAGCTATACAACTATCCTTTATATTAAAATTTACCTTAGTGTTACCCAAAGGATATTGCCCAATAGCAGTACAACTATCATTTACATTAACATTTACCCTAGAATTACCCAAAGGATATGGTCCATTAGCAGAACAACTATCATTTATATCAACACTTACCTTACCGTTACCCATCACAAAGGTAAAACCACATCGACTGGGGAAGTATTTACCCACTTCGTCTTATATTCTAGCCATTCAAGTCGTCCCATTTTACTCTTTACTACTATTTTTACTTTTACTATTTTACTGTTATCGGCGAACGTATAATACCGGAGCCAAGATCGAGAAGCAATAGGGGGTGATCGGGACCGCAAATGGGGGCCGTTTATTTATTGAGTGGTGGTTTTATTGTGTTTTTTTTTTTTGGGGGGAGGGGGGGGAGGGGGAGGGTAAAGGAAGTTGGGGTGTTATTTATTTGGTGGTGGTTTTATTGTGATTTTTTTTTTTGGGGGGAGAGGGGGTAAAGGGAAGTTGGGGGGGGATGTTATTTATTTGGTGGTGGTTTTTATTGTGATTTTTTTTGGGGGAGGGGGGTAAAGGGATGTTGGGGGATGTTATTTATTTGGTGTGGTTTTATTGTGATTTTTTTTTTGGGGGGAGAGGGTAAAGAGAAGTTGGGGATGTTATTTATTTGGTGGTGGTTTTATTGTGATTTTTTTTGGGGGGGAGAGGGGGGTAAAGGGAAGTTGGGGGGATGTTATTTATTTGTGGTGTTTTATTGATTTTTTTTTTTTTTGGGGGGAGGGGTAAGGGAGTTGGGGGGGGTTATTTATTTAGTGGTGGTTTATTGTGATTTTTTTTGGGGGGGAGGGGGAGGGTAAAGGGAGATGGGGTGTTATTTATTTTAGTGGTGGTTTTATTGTGATTTTTTTTTTGGGGGGGGTAAAGGGAGTGGGGGTTTATTTATTTAGTGGTGGTTTTTATGATTTTTTTTTTGGGGGGGGGAGGGGAGGGTAAAGGAGTGGGGGGTATTTTTGTGGTGGTTTTATTGTGATTTTTTTTTTGGGGGAGGGAGATAAAGGAGTTGGGGGGGGTATTTATTTAGTGGTGGTTTTATTTGATTTTTTTTGGGGGGGGAGGGTAAAGGATGGGGGGTTTATTTATTTAGTGTTGTTTTATTGTGATTTGTTTTGGGGGGGGGGGAGGGGTAAAGGGAGTTGGGGGTGTTATTTTTTAGTGGTGGTTTTATTGTGATTTTTTGGGGGGGGGTAAAGGGGGGGGTGTTATTATTTAGTGGGGTTTTTATGGGATTTTTTTTTTGGGGAGGGGAGGTAAAGGGAGTGGGGGTGTTATTATTTAAGGGTGGTTTTATTGTGATTTTTTTGGGGGGAGGGAGGGGGGTAAAGGAGGGAGGGAGTGTAGGGGGGGTGATGCTATTGACTTTTTTGTTTTGGGGAGTATTTTTGTAATAAGGAGTGGTCGTAGGTTGTGGGTCTGTGTGTGTGTGTGTGTGTGTGTGTGTACTGTGTGGTGTGTGTGTGTGTGTGTGTGTTGTGTGTGTGTGTGTGTGGTGTAGTGAGAGAGATATAGATAGAGAAGAGGAGGGAGGAGAGAGAAGGAGAGAGAGAGAGAGAAGAGAGAGAGAGAGAGAGAGAGAGAGAGAGAGAGAGAGAGAGAGAGAGAGAGAGAGATAGAGAGACGGAGAAAGAGAGAGAGAGAGACGGAGAAATAGAGAGAGAGATAATCGACACACACGCATGTTTAATCAGCATACATATACAGCTATTTATACATTTATTCGACCCTATTTATCTTCCTTGCTTTTTTTTATTGCAAATATACTCCCCCATTTTCTGCAAAGTATATTAATCCAAGATATACCCAAAGCATATAATTTTTCCTCTCTGTTTTACGGTGTCAAATAAATTTCTTGATGCTTCCACGACTGAAAAATGCCTTTCAGTAAACGTCCCTTGGAAAAGCATTTTTTTGTGACTTTGCTATTTATATTTATTCATTTTATTGATCCACGCTCATTTATTTATCTCGTGTTTGTTTACTTAGTGTTTGTTTATTACAAGACTCATGAAGGCACAAACAGCAAGCAGCCAAGACCTCCTGTGCTCTATATACATATAAATGGTTTATCTTTGGTATGCAGGTAAATAGATTACTTGTATTTATTGACGAGTAAATAGACAGGTAGATAGACTGATAGAAGGACATGCACTTGAATGAATATGTAAAGAGGGTTCGAAATGCTGGTATATAGACAGGCATGCTGAGAGGTAGAAAGTTGGATATACAGATATATATAAAAGCAAGAGAGAAAGAGAAAGAGAGAGGGAGAAGGAGAAGGGGAAGAGAAGGAGAAGGAGAGAGAGAAGGAGAGGGGGGAGAGAGGAGAGGAGAGGGAGAGGAGAGGAGAGGAGAGGGAGAGGGGAAGAGAGAGAGAGAAGAGAGAGAGAGAGAGAGAGAGAGAGAGAGAGAGAGAGAGAGAGAGAGAGAGAGAGGCAGAGACAGAGACAGAAGAAGACAGATAGACAGAAGGGTAACCAGACAGGTACACAGACACGAAGACAGATGATCTAGACAGCCAAATATTTTGTCGCGACGGAATATTATATAAACATGATCAAGCGATTTCCTCCTATGTCAAGTTATTTAAAAGTTTGTGTTGCGATTATTAATAACGCGTGAAATTTATTTAAACATATGCGAGCGATTCCGTTCTAAACTGGCGGAAAATGCGACGAAACTGTTGCTTATTTATGCAGTGATTTAGGGAGAGAATGACACCAACGCAATGTTTATTTTGTGAAGAGAACAATAAGTTGGGAATAGTGGTCGAGTTAAATTTAGAATGGGTGGAATTGATGGATAGAAGATGGATGCATGGATGTGAAGGGCTTGTGTGGGGGTCATGGGTCTCTGTCTGCCTGTCTGCCTGTCTGTCTGTCTGTCTGTCTCTCTCTCTCTGTCTCTCTCTCTCTCTCTCTCTCTCTCTCTCTCTCTCTCTCTCTCTATCTATCTATCTATCTATCTCTCTCTCTCTCTCTCTCTCTCTATCTACTATCTCGGTCTCTTCTCTCTCTCTTTCTTTCTTCTTTCTTTCTTTCTTTCTTCTTTCTTTCTTTCTCTCTTTCTTTCTCTCTTCTCTCTCTCTCTCTCTCTCTCTCTCTCTCTCTCTCTCTCTCTCTCTCTCTCTCTCTCTCTCTCTCTCTCTCTCTCTCTCTCTGTACCTTCCCCCAACCTCACACAATCTACCGTGCCTATATCGCCTCCTTCCCCCCTCCCCCCCCCCCCTCCTGTCACCCCCTCTCCCTCTTTCTCCCTCTTGTCCACACCCCCCCCTTCTCCCCCCCCCCCCCCTTGTTTTCAGTATGTGGTGTCAACACTTTACAATCAATACTTTTATTATCAGGACCTCAGGGTGATGCATAGCCAGATATGTCACCCGTTTTAATGGTCACGCCAGCATAGCAAATGACTATGATTTTCGACCATCTGTCAAAATAAGTATTGGCGTTCTTTTCTATTTTTTTCTTTTTTTCTTTCTTTTTTTTCTTGGTTTTCTTTATTTTATTTTATTTAATTCCTTTCCCCTGTTTGATTGCTTTATTTTTTTCTCTCTTTTCTCCTTCTTTCTTTTCTTTTCTTGGGTTTCTTTATTTATTTTATAATTTCCTCTCCCTCTGTTTGGATTGCTTTATTTTTTTCTCTCTCTTTTCTCCTTCTTTCTTTTTTCTTTTTCTTGGGTTTTCTTTATTTTATTTATTTAATTCCTCTCCTCTGTTTGATTGCTTTATTTTTTTCTCTCTCTTTTTTTCTTTCTTTTTCTTTTTCTTGGGTTTCTTATTTTTATTTATTAATTCCTCTCCCTCTGTTTGATTGCTTTAAATTTTTTCTCTCTCTTTTTTCCTTCTTCTTTTTCTTTTTCTTGGGTTTTCTTTATTTTATTTTATTTAATTCCTCTCCCTCTGTTTGGATTGCTTTATTTTTTTCTCTCTCTTTTCTCCATTCTTTCTTTTTTCTTTTTCTTGGGTTTTCTTTTAATTTTTTATTTTATTCCCTCCACTCGTTTGGATTGCTTATTTTTTCTCTCCTCTTTTCTCTTCTTTTCTTTTTTCTTTTTCTTGGGTTTTCCTTATTTTATTTTATTAATTCCTCTCCTCTTTTGGTTGCTTTATTTTTTCTCTCTACTTTTCTCCTTCTTCTTTTTCTTTTTTCTTGGGTTTTCTTTATTTTATTATTTAATTCCTCTCCCTCTGTTTGGATTGCTTATTTTTTCTCTCTCTCTTTTCTCCTTCTTTCTTTTTTCTTTTTCTTGGGTTTTCTTATTTTATTTTATTTAATTCCTCTCCCTCTGTTTGGATTGCTTTATTTTTTCTCTCTCTTTTCTCCTTCCTTTCTTTTTTTTTTTTCTTGGTTTTCTTATTTTATTTTGTTTAATTCCTCTCCATCTGCTTATTTTTTTCTCTCTCTTTTCTCCTTCTTTCTTTTTTCTTTTTCTTGGATTTTCTTATTTTTTTTTTAATTCCTCTCCCTCTGTTTGATGCTTTATTTTTTTCTCTCTCTCTTCTTTTTCTCCTTCTTTTTTTCTTTTCTTGGGTTTTCTTTATTTATTTTGTTTAATTTCCCCTCTGTTTTTGCTTATTTTTTTTCTCTCTCTTTTCTCCTTCTTTTTTTTTTTTTTCTTGGATTTTCTTTATTTATTTTTTAATTCCTCTCCCTCTGTTTGGATTGCTTTATTTTTTTTCTCTCTCTCTCTTTTCTCCTTCTTTCTTTTTTTCTTTTTCTTGGGTTTTCTTTATTTTATTTGTTTAATTCCTCTCCATCTGTTTGGATTGCTTTATTTTTTTTCTCTCTCTTTTCTCCTTCTTTCTTTTTTCTTTTTCTTGGATTTTCTTTATTTTATTTAATTCCTCTCCCTCTGTTTGGATTGCTTTATTTTTTTTCTCTCTCTCTCTTTTCTCCTTCTTTCTTTTTTTTCTTGTTTTTTCTCTTAATTCCTTCCCTCTGTTTTGGATTGCTTGCTTGCTTGCTTGCGATGAAATAGCTGAATGTAGACTGTATATTGTTAACGTTAAATTCTGGTTACTATATTGGCAATGCAGTGAAGAAAGATTTTATAAACATTTTATACATAGAAGGTGATGGCTGGTAAATTTTATTCGTACAGTAAATGGGTTTAATGCAGTTACTGAATTTGGTATTATTTAGTATAGCACTTTGTTTGTCTCTCGAATTTGTTTTTATTGTTGTGTCTGTATTATAGTATATTTTTCATTACCATCACCATCTCACCAACAAATATCATATCATCACCACCACCACCATCATCATCATCATCATCATCATTCATCATCTCACATCATCATCCATCATACAATCTCATCATCATCCAATCATCTCATCATCATCATCATCATCATCATCATCATCACATCATCATCATCATCATCATCATCATCATCATCATCATCATCATCATCATCATCATCATCATCATCATCATCATCATCATCATCCATCATCATCACATCACATCATCATCATCATCATCATCAATCATCATTCATCATCATCATCATCATCATCATCATCATCATCACCATCAATCATCACCATCCATCATCATATCATCATCACCATCATCATCATCATCATCATCATCATCATCATCATCATCACATAATCATCATCATCATCATCATCATCATCATCATCAATCATCATCATCATCATCATCATCATCATCATCATCATCATCATCATCATCACCATCATCATCATCATCATCATCATCATCATCAACATCATCATCATCAATCATCATCATCATCATCATCATCATCACCATCAACCATCATCCATCATCACCATCATCATCATCATATCATCATCATCATCATCATCATATCATCATCATCATCATCATCATCATCATCATTCATCATCTCATCATCACCATCATCATCAATCATCATCATCATCACTCATCATCATCATCATCATCATCATCATCATCATCATCATCATCATCATCATCATCATCATCATTCATCATCATCATCATCATCTCACATCATCATCACCATCATTCATCATCATCATCATCAACATCATCATCATCAATCATCATTCATCATCATCATCATCATCACCATCATCATCATCATCATCATCATCATCATCATCATCATCATCAATCATCATCATCATCATCATCATCATCATCATCATCATCATCATCATCATCATCATCATCATCATCATCATCATCATCATCATCATCATCATCATACCACCACCCACCACCACCACATCATCATCATCATCATCATCATCATTCATCAACCACCATCATCATCATCATCATCATCATCATCATCATCATCATCATCATCATCATCATCAATCACCATCATCAATATATTCCACAACATTAATTCACATCCAAATTAAGATTAGTTTTTTTTTAATTCCAAAATAAATGTATATTCAAAATGTCCAAATAGTCGAACAATCATTCTCATCATGTCATAAATTTTAGCCTCCCACGCGAAGAAAATTTACCGTAAAAAATATATATATATTCTACTCCCCAAATTTATTTCTCGTGTGTTTTTGTATTTTTTGTATCTTTATTGTTTATTTATTCATGGATTTTTAGTCATATGATTATCCGTTTTTCTTTTTATTCTATGTTTTGCACATTTATTAATGTTTTTTTTTCTGTTATTGTAAGTAATTCGATAGTCGACGAAGAGTGTTGCCATTTCGTTGTCATTGTTATTATTTTTTTGTGTGTGTTATGATTGGTTTTATAGATATTGTGTCTTGCTGTTGTTATAATTAGTATTATTTGTTGTAAT
>NW_020870391.1:531012-551012 GCF_003789085.1 Penaeus vannamei | reverse complement strand
TTCGCTATCGTTTCTCGCCTCTCTCCCTCTTTTTTCTTCTTCTCTTTTCTTCTCTCTATCTCCATCCCCTCCCCCTCCCATCCCTCCCCTCCCTTCCCTCTCTCCTCCCTCCCCTCCCTCCCTCTCTTCTCCCTCCCTCCCTCTCCCCTCCCTCTCCCTCTCCCTCTCCCCTCCCTCTCCCCCTCCCCCTCCCCTCCCCTCCCCTCCCCTCCCCTCCCCTCCCCTCTCCCCTCCCCTCTCCTCTCCCTCTCCTTCCCTCTCCCTCTCTCACCCACACTTTCTCTCTCTCTCCCTCTCCCTCTACTCACCCATACTTTTCTCTCTCTCTTGCCGAAGATATAAATTTTTTGCAGTTTTCCCCCAAGTGCTCCCAGATGAAGTGGCATCACATCCAATAATATTGGAAAGTTAAAAGTGAGTTTTTTCTATTTATTTACGACCCCGCTTACTGACATTTGTATCGAGGTTAGTGTTGCATACAAGAGGTGGGATTCACGTGGGGTGTGACATTCATATTATATATTATATATATATATATATATAATTAATATATATATATAGTTATATATTTATATATGTATATATATATAATTTATATATATTATACTATATAGTAGTATTTAGAGAGAGAGAGAGACAAGAGGAGAGAGAGAGAGAGTGCATGTTGTGTTGTGTGTGTGTGAGTGTGAGTTCATATATACATGCAGGCACCTTATGTATGTGTTAGGAGATGACAGGAAATGTAGACGTACATAGATCTGGATATAGATATAATGGACATCACCCCCCCCCACACACACACACACATCCACCCCACACCCCCACACCACACCCCACACACCCCCCACCCACACACACTCCACACCCATCCTCCCACACACCCCCATCCCCACACACCCCCACCCACCCCCACACCCACGAGAACCCGACACTAAAAAAGGAAGGAAGGGGGGAGGGGTGCTTCGAACTTGTCTCGAAAGCCCGAAATTCCCTCCACCTGTTTCCTCCTTAATTGCCAATCCTGTTGCACGGCTTCGTCTTGCAAGAAAGTGGGGGGGGGGGGGGGCAAGACGGCCGTTGGGCTGAGGGAGCGCTCCGTCGGCCGAGAGCCGGCCGTAATGACCCTCGTTAAGGCAATCGATACTTCGTTTCGGTTGAACGGCGTGGGATGGGAGGGGGGAGGGGGAGGGGCATGGGGAGGGGTGGATGGGAGGGAGGGGTGGATGGGAGGGGGGAGGGGGGTAAGGGGGTAGGATAGGGGGTTGGGAGGAGATGGGAGGGTGAGAGGGGAGGGGAGGGGAGGAGATGGGTTAGGGGGGGTAGGGGTAAGAGGGTGGGAGGGGAAGGGGGGGGGGGGGGGGGATTTTTTTGGGGTTAAGGGGGCGGGCGGTAGGGGTGAGGGGAGGTGGGTTAGAGGGGGGAGGGGGAAGGGGGAGGGGGAGGGATTAGGGCGAGGGGACGATGGGGAGTGGGAGGAATGGGTTAGAGGAGAGGGGTAGAGGGGTGGGAGAAAATGGGGAGATAAGGTTGATAATTGAGAGGATGGAAAGGGGATGGAATAGGGAAAATTTTGGAGAGAGGTGGATAGAGAGGGAAGAGGGAGGAGGTCGGGAAGAAGGAAAACTTGCGCGCGGAGGAGAGGTGGAGACGAAAGAGAACGAGGTGGATAGGAAAGGTAATAAGGTGGATAAGAAGGAAAGGAGGAGGTAGAGAAAGAGGGATTAAGTTGGTGGATAGAGTTGAACTGGGGGATGATAGAGCTGCGTGGGGGGGGGCGAGACGGGAGGAGTAGATGGATGGATAGACGATAGAGGGGAATAACAGGTGGGTGAGTGGGATGGATTGGAGGAAGTGAGAGGAAGTAGTTTGGGGATTGAATAGAGAGGCGTTAAGGATAGGATGAAAGGAAAAAGAATACGATCGAAGGATAGAAGGATAGTTGGGAGGACAGAAAAGAGGAAGGAGAAGAAGTAACGATAAGGAGGATAGGGACGAGGAGAGAAACGGAAGGATACGGGAAGGTGGAGGAGGTGGAGGATGGGAGAGAAAGGAAAGAAAGTGAAGGCAGATAGAAAGAAAAGAAAATAGATTACGGTTTAGAAATAATAATGATTAATAATTACAGATAAGGAGGAAAAGGAACACCAAAGAAAACGAAAAACATAAAAATAAATACAACAAAAATCCAAAAAAAAGAAAAAAAAACAGGAGGACCAAGGAAAAAAAGACGGAACAGGCAAAAGACGAAAGAAAGAAAAGAAAAGAAGATTAGAAACAGGACAAAAAAAACGAAAGAAATAAAAGAAAAGAATACAGAAATAGAAATTTAAGAAGGCAAAACAAAGACAAAAAACGGAAAGAAAGAAAGAAAAGAAAAAGAAAAGAAACCCGCGCGCTCTCGATTTTCACGGCATCCATTCTTCGAAGCCAGAAGCTGCCGAATGCTTATGCGGTCGTCCGGTCGTTATGGCTGCTATGTAGCACGTGGTGTCACCGATTTGCAGGTTGGAGGGGGGATGGGGGGGGTTGCTGGGGTGGGACTGGGAAGGGGAGTGCTGGGGGTGGAGGTAGGGGTGGGGGTTGGGTTGGGGTGGGAGGGAGGTGAAGGGTTGCTGGGGGTGGGTAGAGAGGAGGGCTTGGGTTTGGGGGTAGGAGGGGGGCGGGACGGAAGAAGGATGGACGAATTGCAGTGGGGGGAAGGGGGAGTGGAGGGGACTTGCAGGGCTGGGAAACGGAGAAAAGGGGAAGGGAAATGGAATGGCAGTAAGGGAAAGGGGAAAGAGGAGGGACTTTCAGGGGGGAAAGGGGAATGAGAGGCTTGGAATGGCGGAGAAGGAAGAGGGGGAGGGATTGGCCAATTAGGGGAAAGGGGAAATGACGGGTACTTGGATGGATGTAGGGAAAGGAGAAGAGGATTGGCAGTTTGGGAAAAGGTGGAGAGGAGTGACTATGTAGAGTGGCAAGGGGAAGAGGAGTGACTTGGGAATGGGGGGACTTGCAGGAGAGAAAGGGGGAAATTGAGAGGCATGAATGGGAGAAGGGAGGGGGGGGGGGAACTGGATGGGGGGAAGGGGAAGGGGAAGGGATTGGATAGGAGTAAGGAGAAAGGGAGGGGAGGACTAGCAGTGGGGGGAAGGAGAAGGGGAGGGACTTGGAATAAGGGAAAGTGGAAGGGGGGGACTTGAAGGGAAGGGGAGTATTTTTCAGGGGGGGGGAAGGGGAAGGGGGTCAAGGAGCTAGGTTTGGAGTTCAAACAGTATCGTAATTTGGTATTCCTGATCTCGATTATTCGAATATAATCGGGGTGTAGGACGACTTTCAGNGTAGGAGGCAGAAGGTGAAGAAGAAGAAAAACAACTAAGAGCGACGACGGAAGAAGAAGAAGGAAGAGTGTTGGTGAAGGAGAAGGGGAGGGGAAGAAAAAGAGAGGAGGAGGTAGTGGTGGCGGAGAAGAAGGGCTGTAGAAGGAAAAGGAAACTAAGGTAGAAGAAGAAGAAGAAATACAACAAAAAGAAGAAGAAGTAGTAGGAATAGAAGGAGAACGAGGAAGGAATAAAAACAAGCAACTGTAAGGGAAGCAGATTTTTTTCTTCTCCTTTCTTCTCCCTCCGTTCCCTTCCTTTGAACGAAGGAATGCGGGAGGCTCAGCACGAACTCGGAGAACACTCCAGGGCGCCGATGGAGAACAGAGAACAATATCTATGGGTTCTTTTTCCTCCGCATGTTCTATTGGCCGTAGAACCTCAAAAATAGGTTCTCTTTTTAACCTTTTCTAGAGAGGAAAAATAGGTTCTCTTTTTAAGGGAGGCTTTTCGGAGGGGAGAGGGGGAGGAGGAGAGGAAGAGGAGAGAGAGGGGAGGGAGAGAGGAGAGGAGATGAGGAGGAGGGATGGAGAAGGAGGGGAGGGAGAGGAGGAGGAGAGAGAGAGGGAGAAGATAGTGAGGGAGAAGAGAGAGAAAGAGAGAGAGAGGGAGATGGAGGGATAGGAGAGTGAGAAAAAGGAGAGGGAAAAAAGGGAGGAGTAGGAGAGAAAGAGAGAGAGGAACGTGAGGGGGAGAGGGAGAGAAGGAGAGGGAAAAAAGGGAGGAGGAGGGAAGGAGAGGGAGGAGGGAAAGAGGGAGGATAAGGAGAGAAGAGAGAAGAGGGGGACGGGGAGAGAGGGAGACAGAGAGAGAAGTGGAGAGAGGCAGAATCCCCATATGCTGCAGACAGACAGAAGTTTAGAAACATTCTAATATACACAGATAATGCAAATGTACACCGATAAGATATTATCATGGGAACATACACAAACATGAGTACATACTACACATGACGAACAAAACCCTCTTGGCTGGAGTTGTGGGGCACTGTCCTTGCTCGGGGAAACCTTGGGTGCAGTGAACAACTCCAGGACGTATGAACACATGCATGCACATACATACACACACACACACACACACACACACACACACACACACACACACACACACACACACACACACACACACACACATAATATATATATATATATATATATATATATATATATATATATATTATATATATATATATATATATATATATGTGTATGTGTGTGTGTGTTGTGTGTGTGTGTGTGTGTGTGTGTGTGTGCGTGTGCGGTGCCGAATGAGTGGTCGTAGCAGACAGTTGGCGTCTAGCGTGGGAACAAGATCTTACGCTGGGAAAACAGACTCCATGATTCGCTGCTTGTAGTATTTATTGGAGGGAGACCGGAACAGCTGATGGACAGAGGTCTAATCCGATCAGTACGGCGGTGGCTGACTGTCTTCGGCTCGTAGGCGACCATCTTCGTACGTGGAATGTTTGAGGGGCGCCCACACCCATTCAGTTCAATTCTATTCATTAAATTAAATTAACATTCTATTCGGTAAATGGAGTCAAGACGTCTTGGTTGTCTACCTTAAACCCTAAGCTCTTTAAGGTCCAATATTCGGGATCTTACAGTGTGTGTGTGTTTGTATGTGTGTGTGTGTATACATGTGTGTGTGTGTACATGTATGTATATATAAGTATTCATATATCTATATGAGTATTTCTATACATATAACTTTTGCATCAGATTTAAAGAGGATTACTACCGCACAGCAACAGACCCCTAGCCGTACGCAAAAAAGAAAGAGAAAGAAAAAAAAAGAAAAAAGAAAGAGAGAAAAAAGAAAGAAATAGAAAAAAAGAAAGAAAAGAGAAAAAAAAGAAATTGATAACAAAAAAGAAGAAAAAAAGGGAAAGAAAAAAGAAAGAAATAGAGAAAAATAACAGAAAAAAACACTCCCCAAAAAAGTGCAAATCCCAACCCCTCCTCCACTCCCACCTCCCCCCTCCCCTTTACCCTCCCCCCCTACCCCGCAGCGCCTTGGGTATGCTCCACGCAGCGGCCGATAATGGCGTCCTCCGAGGCCAACGACGCCGAGGACAAACTTCGATAATCCTCGGGGCTTCATCTGGTCAGACAAGGTGATGGAGCGAGGCGTCTGCTCTCCCTCGGATAAAAAGGAAGAAGAAAAAAGAAAAGATCTCCTCTTGCATTAGACGAAGTACTCCTGGCGGCTGATTGACTCGCCCGTCACGTCCTCTTGGCTTCATTATGCGTTCCCCTTCGTCGTCCTCGCGTCCTGCGCCTCACTCACTCTCCTAGCCCTCACTCTCCTATGCGGCCTCACCCCTCTCCCTCACTCTCCTATGCGGCCTCACCCCTCTCCCTCACTCTCCTCCTACCTCTCCCTCACTATCCTATGCGCTCTCACCCCTTCTCCTCACTATCCTAGCGCCCTCACCTCACTCCTCCTCATCACTATCCTCTGCCTCTCACCCTCTCCTCACGCGCTCGATCCAGCGCCTCTACCCCTCTCCCTCACTCGTCCTAGCGTCACACCTCTCCCTCACTCTCCTCGCGCCCTCACCCCTCTCCCTCACTCTCCTTCTCCCCGCGCGGCCTCACTCCTGCTCCCTCGTCCTGCGTGTCACTTCCTAGCGCCCTCGACTCCTCTCCCTCACTCAAATCCTCCCTCCCCTCTCCTTCCATCCCTCGCGCCCTCACCTCACTCTCCTCGCGCCCTCTCCCCTCTCCTCACTCTCCTGTGCGGCCTCACCCCTCTCCTCACTCTCTATGCGGCCTCACTCCTACTCCTAGCGCCCTCACTCCTCCTCTCTCTCACTATCCTATGCGCCTCACCTCTCTCACTTCTCTGCCGCTCACCTCCTCTCTCTCCCTCGCTCCCTATGCGCCCCTTTCTCCTCACTATCCTGCGCCCTCACCACCTTCGTCCTCATCCTCATCCCTCGTCCTCAATTCCTCACCCTTATCCCCGCGCCCTCACCCTCTCCCTCGTCCTCAATTCCTCATCCTTATCCCCGCGCCCTCACCCTCTCCCTCGTCCTCATTCCTCATCCTTATCCCCGCGCCCTCACCCTCTCCCTCGTCCTGAGATCTATTATTTCGCGTCCATTCCTCGCCCTCATCTAGCCTCCAGGATAGTACAGTGGTAGCGTGTCGTCCTCTCATCCTCCTAGAAGTTGCAACTGTCGCCCCGAGGTTCCTGCTGTGGCTTGGCACCTCGGCGGGGAAGGACGAAGCTCTGTCGGGTTGGCACTCACTGGCACCCGTTGGTCGAGTCGGCATTGGGCTCCCTCATGGCCCGGGCGAGGCTCAGCTTCGCGTATCGGACTTATCCTCATCCGTCCTCATCTGAAACCGTCTGTTTGTCTTCATCCTCTTTCTCGGTCTTCGTCCTCGCCTTCGCTATCGTTCCTTCGTCCTCATCCCTCGTTCTAACCTTCGTCCTCATCTTCATCCATCGTCCTCATTCCTCATCCTTCACTCACACCCCTTGCCCTCATCCTCACCCTTATCCAGGCACGCACACACATAAGGTGTATATATGTATTTTATTCACACTCACTCACACACGCACACATACATATATGTATGTGTGTGTGTGTATTTCATATATATATATATATATATATATATGTATGTATGTGTGTGTGTGTGTGTGTGTGTGTGTGTGTGTGTGTAAATGAAATACATACATACACCTTGAAGTATAAAGCGTGAGGAGGAAAATAAAGTTTAATAAAGGACAATGAACGAAGCACAGATGACACGGGGAAGGGACACAGCATGTCACACAACGGATGCAGATGCTGATGTTGCAGATACAGAGCGATGCAAATTGAAATGCTCGTATGTGGGAGACATATTCTAGCTGCGTCCTCGAGCCCTTCCTCTCTCGTTTCCTCACCCTTCCTCTCTCGTTTTCCTCCCCCTTCCTTTCTCCTTCCTCTCTCCTTTCCTCTCCCCCTTCCTCTCTCCTTCCTCTCTCCTTTCCTCCCCCTTCTTCTCGCGTGTGGGAGACCTATTCTAGCGGCGTCCTCGAGCCCTTCCTCTCTCCTTTCCTCCCCCTTCCTCTCTCTCTTCCTTTCTCCTTCCCTTCTCTCTTCCTCTCACCTTTCCTCCCCCTTCCTCTCTCCTTTCTCTCTCTCCTTTCCCCCATCCTCTCTCCTTTCCCCTCCTTCCTCTCACCTTTCTTTCACCTTTCCTCTCTCCTTTCCCTCTCCTTCCTCTCTCCTTTCCCTCTCATTCCTCTCTCCTTTCCTCTCCCTTCCTCTCTCCTTTCCCTCTCTCTTCCTCTCACCTTTCCTCCGCCTTCTCTCACTTTTCCTCCCCTTCCTCTCTCCTTTCCTCCCCTCCTCTCTCCCTTTCTCCCCCTCCTCCTCCTTTCCCCTCTCTTCCTTTCCTCCCCTCTTCCCTCTCTCTTCCTCTCACCTTTCCTCACTTCTCCTTCCCTCTTTCTCCCCCCTCTCTCCTTTCCCCCTCCTTCCTCTCTCCTTTCCCCCTCCCCCTTCTCTTCCTCTCTCCTTTCTCCCCCTTCCTTTCTCCCTTTCCTTTCCTCCTTCCCTCTCTCCTTTCCCCCTCCTTCCCCCTCTCTTCCTCTCTCCTTTCCTCCCTTCCTCACCCCTTCCCCTCTTCTCCTCCCCTCTCTCTCCTTTCCTCCCCCTTCTTCTCTCCTTTTCTCCCCCTCTCTCCTTTCCTCCCCTTCCTCACCCTTCCCCTCTCTCTTCCTCCCCTTCCTCTCTCCTTTCCTCCCCCTTCTCTCCTTTTCTCCCTTCCTCTCTCCTTTCTCCCCCTTCTCACCCCTTCCCCTCTCCTCCTTTCCCCTCTCTTCCTCTCTCCTTTCCCCCTCCTTCCCCTCTCTTTCCTCTCTCCTTTTCCTCTCTCCTTCTCTCTCCTTTCCCNCCTCATTCCCTCCCCCTGTTTCCGTCCCCCCCCCTCCTTCCCTCTTTTCCCTTCGCCCTCGTCCTCCTCCCCCCTTTCTCCCCTCCTTCTCTCCTTTCCCTCCCCCTTCTTTTTTCACGCCCCTCTTCCCCCCCCTCCCCCTTTCCCCTTCCTTTTCCCCTCCCCCTCGCCCTCCTTTCCCCCATTCCCCCTTCCCTCCCCTTTCTTCCCCCTCCCCTCCCCCTTCACCCTCCCCCCTCCCTCCCCCTCCCCATTCTCTCCCTCTCCCCTTCCTCACTTACCCCTTCCCCTCCCCCCCTCCCTCCCCTCCCTCCCCCCTTTCTCACTCCCTCTCTCCTAACCCTTGCTCCCCTCCCCCCTCCCAACCCCCCTTCGTCCCTCCTTCCCCCTTCCTCCTCCCCCTCCTCTTCCCCCTCTCTCCCCCCTTTCTCATCCTGCCCCTCAAGTCCCAGCCGGCTGAGCCTTCAACACGACCGGGTTGAGGCTTCTATTGGCGTCAAAACCCGCTCCTGAGATGGATGTCGGGCATAGCGAGGGGATCAGAGAGGCGCCTTGTCTCCCCTCTACTCCCCTCCTCCTCCTTCTTCTTCTTACCTTCTTCTTTCATTCTGTTTCCTTCTGCTTCTTCTTTTCTTTCTTTGGTCTTCTTTTTCTTTTTTTCTGTCGTTTTTCTTTTTCTTCTTCTCCTCTCCTTACTCTATCTTCCCCCTCCTCCTTCTTCATTCTTTTTCTTCTTTTTCTTCTTTTTCTTCCTTCTTCTTCGTCTTCTTCTCCTCCTCCTTTCCTATCTCTTTCTTCCTTCCCCTTTCTCAATTCCATCCTCTTCCCTTCTCCTTCTCCTCCCCCTTCTATCTTCTCCTCCTCCTCTCCCCCTATTTTCCCCTTCCTCCTTCTCTCTTCTCACCTCCTTCTCCTCCTCCTCGGCTCCTCTCTCCCTCCCCTCACACCCTTTCCACCCCCTCTCTCCTCCTCTCCTCCTCCTCCTCCTCCTCCTAGCCTATCACCTACCTTCACCTCCTCCTCCTTCCTCCTCCCTCCTCTCCTCTCCTCCTCCTCCTTTATCTCCCTCCCTCCTCCTTCTTTCCTTCTCCTTCACCCTTTCCCCCTTTCCCCCTTCCCCTCCCCCTTCCCTCCCCAACTCGTCCACGCTAGCTAGGTCCTGGGGGGCTAACCGCCCATGTGCCACCACACACAGCACACACACACACACCACACACACACACACCACACACACACCTACACACACCACACACACCACAACACACACACACACACACACCACACACACACAACACAACAGTACTGGTAGTATTTGAGAGCGTTGGATAGGATGCTGAAGAGCCGAGAGCTGTGAGAGCGTACGAGATTGAGCAGATTGAGCTGGAGCAGGAAGAAGCTGCGAGAGCGAGAGGAAGGAGCGTTCTGGATCGGATGAGCGGATTATGTGAGATAGACTGTGAAAGCGAGGACGGAGCCGAGCAGATTCGAGACGAGAATGAGGATGCGGATCGATGGAGAGAGCGAGAGAGAGAATGAGAGAGGAATTACGAGATGAGTTGAGGAATCGAGAGAGAGAAAAGAGAGAGAGAGAGAGAGGAGGACGCGGAAGAGGAGAGAGGACGAGGAGGAGAGGAGGAGAAGGAGGGGAGAGAGAACAAAGGACCAATCGAGAGAGATACGTTGAGAGAGGGAAAGACAGAGGCTCGCGACTCTTCCGATTGCATTTTCTCTCAGGCTTTTATTGGCCGCCCGATTAGGGATTAAGGGGTCATGAACGGTAGTTAGATGGCCCGGGGGGTTCGCAGTGGGTCGTTGGTGGGGGGGGGTGGTGGGGATTGGGGTAGGGAGGGCTGATTTGGCTGTTCCTTTTTTTGAGTGAGGAAGGACGAGGAAGAGAGGAGAAGTATGATTCATAGAGCAGTGAATGAGAAGAGAGAGAGATGAGAAGAGAGGGAAGAGGAAGAAGGAGAGGAGAGAGAGAGATCAGAGGAGATGTATGAGGAGAGAAGAAATGGGGATAGGAGAGGATTGAGGAGAGAGGAGAGGAGAAAGACGAGGAGGTAGAGAAGAGAGAGAGAAGAAGGAAGATGAGAAGAAGAGGAAAAGATTGATACGAGGAAAAAGACGAAGAGAGAAGATTGAGAGAGAGAGAGAGAGAGAGAGAAGAGAGAGATGAAGAGGAGAGAGAGGAGAGAGAGAGATGAGAGTGATGGAGAGGAGACGAAGAGAGATTGAGGATTATGTAGTGGGATGCAGAGCGAGTGGTCTGACGTGAACGAGAGAGGGGAGGGAGAGAGAGAGAGAAGAGGAGAAAGGGCGGAGTAGGATGAAGCTGAGAGAAGGAGACGGAGAGAGAGAGAGAGATGAAGAGAGAAGAGATAGATTAGTAGTTTCAGAGAGAGAGAGAGAGAAGAGAGAGAGAGGAGAGGGAGGAGAGAGAGAGAGAGGGAGAGAGAGAGACGATGAGAGAGAAGGGAAGAGAAAGGAGGAGAGGGAGGAGATATTAGAAGATAAAGAGAGAGGGAAGAGAGAGAAGAGAGAAGTAGAGAGAGAGAGAGAGAAGAGAGTGAGGATGTGAGAGAGAGAGGAGAGAAGAGAGAGAGATGAGAGAGAGAAGAGAGAGAGAGAGAGAGAGAGAGAGAGAAGAGAGAGAGAGATAGAGAGAGAGAGAGAAAGGAGAGGAAAGAGAGAGAGAGAGAGAGAGAGAGAGAGAGAGAGAAGAGAGAGAGAGAAGAGAGAGAGAGAGAGAGAGAGAGAGAGAGAGAAAGAGAGAGCTAAGAAAGGGGAAAGAGAGGACAGAGAGAAAGAAACAAAAAGAAGGCGAAAGAAGCGAGGAGAAGATAAGTAGACGCACACATGTCTCTACACACAACCACACATACGCACATCTTGACGCACACACAAACACCTTCCCCTCTTGATAGAGCCCATCAAAGCCTCCAAAAAAACCATATATTTGATCGAAGGCTGACAATGCAAAGTCCTCTCCTCTCTCCACATCTTCTCTCTATGGCGAAGATCTTTGATGTCACGTGTTCTTCGTCTTCCAGGTCAAGAGAGTCTTAGAAACGGCCTTTGGTATCAAAGGGAAAAGTCAGAAGTGCGATCACACCAAAGTCCTCCGTGGCTGGCTCTATCTGTGTATCTCTGTGTGTGTCTGTCTGTCTGTCCGTTCTGTCCTTCCCTCGTGTGGGGTTGTTTGTTTGGCTTGAATTGTTTGACTCGTCAGCTGATTGGGGCGTCATCAGCGGGTCTTCAGAAGTTAGAGGAATGAAATATCTTGACTGTCTTTGAAGTCTCAAAATATCTTTGATCTTACCAGGGCTAATAATGGGCGTGTTTTTTTTTTTTTTTTTTTTTTCCTTCGAGGGCGAAAAAGGGTTCTTCTCTTCTAAACCTCTCGTGTCGAAGGGAAAATTTTTTACATAATGGCTTTCGGTAAGCATCAAAGGCACTCTTTTTTTGGTGTCTTTCTCTCTCTTTGTGGCTTCGGCAGACGGAGATCCGAGTGGGGGAGAGTTTTGCAGTCGAGGAGATACGGAGGCTGGGAGACAGGAGCTAATAGTGGCTCTGGGGACGGTGACTTGATGGTGAATGTATAGTGTAGGTGGGGGGGGAGTAGTGTAGTGTGGATGGTGACTGGATGAGGGATTGTAGTGAAGTGGCTGAAGAGGTGATGAGGTGGTGACTTGGCGGGCGGTTGCGGGAATAAACAACTCAGAACAGTTACATTATTTTAAAAAAAAAAATTAATAAAAAAGTGGGAGTAGAGGGAGGGGACAGAGGGAGGCAGGCAGAGAGAGAGCAGGGGGAAATTGGCGAGAGAGAGGATGAGAGAAAAGAGAGAAAAGAGAAGAGAGAGAGAGATTTAAGAGAGAGAGAGAGAGAGACAGACAGACAGACAAGACAGACAGACAAGAGAAAGAGATAGAGACAGAAGATGAGAGTCAGACAGAGACTGAGACTAGACAGAAAGAGAGAGAAGACAGAGAAATGGCACGAAGGGCAGACACATGGAAAAAGAACATCAAAACAAAAGGAGAACAGATCTTAGAGGGAAAAATTCAGCATCCCTTTGCACACGTTTCTTACACAACACCCTCTTATTCTCTTCTCCCTCCCCTCCTCCTCTCTCCGTCCTTTCTCTTTCCTCCCTCCCTTTCTCTACCAATTCTCTTCTCTCAACGTTCTCTTGTTGCCTCTTCCTTCCTCTCCTTCACCTTCCCTATTCTCCACCATCCTTCCCTTCATTCTTCCATCCCATTTATTCTCCCTTTCCTCTCTCCCCTGTTGCTTCTTGTTCCCTTCCAATCCATCTCTCCATTCTCTCCTCCCTTCCCCACCTCCCCTCCTTCTCTCGTTGCCTCTCCCCCTCCCTCCTTCCTGTTTACCTCTCCTCCTATTCATTCCTCCCTCCCCTCCTCCTTCGTCGTTACCACTTCCCTATCCCCGTTACCTCCCTCCTCCTTCGCTTCTTCTTCCTGTTACCTTCACCTCCTTCCCGTCCTTCCCTCCCTCCTTCCCTTCTTCTTTCGTTACATATTCCCTCCTCCATTCCTTTCCCTTCCCGTTACCTGCTTCTTCTTCCCGTCCTTCCCCCCTCCTACTCGTTACCTTTCCTCCTCTCCTTCCCTTCCTGTTACCTCCTCCTCCTTCCCGTCCTTCCCTCCTAGTTCCTCCCCCCTCCTTCCCTCTCCTCCTCCACCCTCCCCCTTCCCTTCCCTCCCTCCTCCCCCTTCCATCCCATTACCTTCTCCCCCCCCCCCAGTTTATCCCCCTTCATTGTGACATGTCTAAGTCAACACGTGCCTACGCGAGACAATGGCCCCAGAACCGCTGTTTCACCTTCTCCGCTGGTCGGCTTCACACGGCGCGTGGGGTGGAGCGCCGCATATCTCAAAAAATGGTCGCTTTGTCTGTCTGTTTGGTGGTAAGGAAACTTGGGGAGTGGGGAGGGGGAGGTGAAGGGAGGATGGGGTGGGGGAGAAGGATGGGAGGGTGTGAGGGGGGGGTGTGGGTGGGGGGGTTTTGTGTAGTTTTTTTTCGTTTTTTGGGGGGCGTGTTTTGGGGTTTGTTTTGATTATTTTTGGTCCTTTCGTTTCTTTTTTCTTTTTCTTGTCAGTCTTTCGGGTTTTTCCCCTTTTTCTCTTCTCTCTCTCTCTCTCTCTTCCTATCTTTTATGAATCCTCTTCTCTTCTAATCTTTCTTTATTCGCTTTTCTCGCTTCCTTTATTATCTCGGTTTTTCACATTTTTTTTCTTTTGTCACTTTCTTTTTTAGTTTTTTTTTTTTGTCAGTTTTTAGAGGTTTCTACGTCGTATATATATATCATATATATATATCATATTTTTCACCTGACATTATAATGATGTGTAATCATAAGAATAACTAGCAAGTGTATCTAATAAAAAAAAAACATACCTTTTGTTTTATTATATATTTTTAATGATAGAATAAAAAAAACAAAAAAAAAACTAGAATATCTAATTATCGAAAGAATGTTATAGTCTTTTGTTTTATTATACGTTTTTTTTAATTCTATTTCTTGTGTGTTTCTTGCATGTCTTTTAAAACTGTTTTTTCTTTTATTTGTATTCATTTATTAATGCTATGTAAAACTGGACCTTATATCATCTGTACCCATAATAACACTTTCTACCATAGTCATCTTTATTATCATTATTATTGTTGTTTTGATACGATTTTCAGGTTGTTATTATTGTTAATAGTAGTATTAGTACTTTAACTATTTTCCTCTTATTATTGTTAAAATTATTAAAATTGTTAAAATTATTAAGAGTATTAAAATTATTATTTTCCTCTGCTTCACAGGAGCATCACGGACTCCAATGTGGGCGTGGGTCGTATTATGGGCGCTCATCCCTCCATGGGCGTGCGCCGGTGGCATCAAAGGTACGTGGGTGTGCATAGTTTTGTTGTAAAAAAAAAAAGAGAGAGAGAGAGAGAGAGAGAGAGAGAGAGAGAGAGAGAGAGAGAGAGAGAGAGAGAGAGAGAGAGAGAGAGAGAGAGAGAGAGAGAGAGAGAGAGAGAGAGAGATGAGAGAGAGAAAGAATAAATAAAGAAATAAATGAAAAATAAAAAATAATTTTGTACTGACGAATTTTCTTGAAATGAAAGTTGGGGTATATAGTAGATGTATGTTTTTTTTCATATATGTTATGTGAAGTAGTGAATATTACAAGATTAGTGAAGTTTAGTAACGATAATGGCAATGGTAATGATGATAGTAGCGGTAGTAATAACGATAATGACATCTATAGTAATGGTTACGATAAAGATTATGATGATAATAGTAGTTCAAGAATGAGGTCAATGATAATTTTAATAGTGATAATCATACCAGCAAATATAATGATGATAATGGTAAAGATTCTAATAATGATGATAACAATGGCAGCACCGATAATTAAGAGAAATATGGAAATCAGTATAATAAGGATAACAACAATTGAATAAATGTAATATCAAGTGGAAATAGATCACTGTGGCTATGGTAACAAAGTAATAAATGCTGCATTATTCCTAAGTTATGAATTAATTAGATAAACTAAGTAATTAAATGCTGCAGTATCTATAGTTATGAATAAATAAATATACTTAGTAATAAATGCATGTTGCAGAGTATCTATAGTTATAAATATAAATAGTAATAAATGCTATGCAGTATTCTATTAGTTTATAAATAAATAAATAAGTAAGTTAATAAATGCTGGCCAGTATTCTTTTATAGTTATAAATAAATAAATAAACTTAGTAAATAAATTGGCAGTATCTTATAGTTATAAAATTAAATAAATAAACTTAGTAATAAATGCTGCAGTATCTATAGTTATAAATAAATTTAATTAAACTAAGTATAAATGCTGCAGTATCATAATAGTTAAATAAATAATAAATAGTATAATGCTGCAGTATCTTAATAGTTTATAATAAATAAATAAATAAAGTAAATAAATGCTGCAGTATAATAGTTAATAAATAAAAATAAATTAAATTAAAGTAATAATGGCTGGCAGTATCTATAAGGTTATAAATAATAAATATTAATAAATAAGTATAATGCTGTAGTATCTATAGTTATGAATAAATAAATAAATAAAGTAATAATGGCTGGCAGTATCTATAGTGTTATAAATATATAAAATAAATAATAAATGCTGCAAGTATCTATAGTTTATAAATTTAAATAAATATAAATATAAATGCTGCAGTATGCTATAGTTATAAATAAATGAATAAACTAAGTAATAATGTCTGAGTATCTATAGTTATAAGAAATAGATAAATAAACTAAGTAATAAAATGCTGTAGTATCTATAGTTATAAAATAAATTTTAAATAACTAATGTAATAAATGCCTACAAGTATCTATAGGTTATAAATAAATAATTAAATAGATAAATGCTTGCAGTTACTATAGTTATAAATATAATAAATGTTTAAATAAATAATAAATGCTGCAGTAATCTATAGTTTAGTAGAATAAAATGAATAAACTTAAGTTAAATAAATTGAATGCGCTGGCAGTATCTATAGTTATAATAAATTAGATAAATAACTAAGTAATAAATGCTGCAGTATCTATAGTTTATAAAATAAATACAATAATAATTAATAATGCTGGCAGAGTATCTATAGTTAATGAATAATTAATAAACTAATTAATATGCTGCAGTATCATAGTTTATAAAATAAATATAAACTAATATAATAATGCTTGCAGTATCTATAGTTAATGAAGTAATAAATAAACTAATTAATAAATGCTGCAGTAATATATAGTTAGAATAAATAAATAAACTAATTAATAAATGCTGCAGTATCTATAGTTATAGATAATAAATAAACTAAAAAATAATAAATGCTGCAGTAATCTTATAGTTATGAGTAAATAGAATAAACTAAGTAATAAATCTGCAGTATCTATAGTTATAATAAATAAATAAACTAGTAATAAATGCTGCAGTATCTATAGTTTATAAATAATAGAATAAACTAATAATAATGCTGCAGTATCTAATTCAGTTATAAATAGATAAATAAACTAAAGTAATAAATGCTGCAGTATCTTATAGTTATAAAATAAATAAGTGTAAATGCTGCAGTATCTAATAGTTAAAAATAAATAACTAATTAATAAATGCTACAGTTTATTATAGTTATAAATAAATAGATAAACTTTAGTAAAATGCATGCAGTACTAATAGTTATGAATTAAATTAGATAAATAAATAATAAATGCTGCAGTATCTATAGTTATAAATAGATAAATAAACTAAGTAATAAAATGCTGCAGTATCTATCTTATAGTTATAAATAATAAATTAAATAAACTAAGTAATAAATGCTGCAGTATCTATAGTTATAAATAGTATAAATGCTGCAGTATCTATAGTTACTTAGTAATAAATGCTGCGTATCTATAGTTATAATAATAAAAACTTCAGTAATAAATGCTGGCAGTATCTTATAGTTATAAATAAATAAATAAACTTAGTAATAATGCTGCATTATCTATAGTATATTTAGCATTTTAATCTTCGATATCAAATTTTACCAGGAAAGAACTTTTCAAAGATTCCTTGGTGTCCAATCAAACATGCAGGAGAATAGCACTGGCACCATTGGCACTGTGACTTTCCAATGCTGATAAAGAAAAAACTGTGCCTCACGGAAACCGAAATAAGATGGTATACATATATTTAAGAAAATATTCAACGAAAACTCAAGTGCAATCGCCTCTTCATCAACACCATCGCGTCAACATCAAAACACATGACATCAACATCATCAACATCAATATTTAAAAAAAAAAAAAAATGAATACCAACAAGAATTTTGAGTCAACATCAACAGCGGTACATCTCCCTTCCCTCCTCTCCTCTCCCAACCAACCAAACTACCCTCCTCCCCACCCCACCCAACCCCACACCCCCCCGCGCAATTGACCCAATAACACCAACATCAACAACGGTACATCTCCCTTCCCTCCCCTCCTCCAATTCCCCCCTCCCTCCCCCCCAACCAACCTACCTACCCTCCTCCCCCGCCTCACTCCTTCCCAACCCCACCCACCCCAACCAACAAAACTACCCACCCCCCTACCACCTTCCTT
Organism: Penaeus vannamei; assembly: GCF_003789085.1. Lineage (NCBI taxonomy): Eukaryota > Metazoa > Arthropoda > Malacostraca > Decapoda > Penaeidae > Penaeus > Penaeus vannamei. The sequence goes on along the minus strand of NW_020870391.1, from coordinate 533,616 downwards.
CCCCCAACACCCCACCACCCCACCCACCCACCCACCCACCCGCGCAGTTGACCCACCAATAACACCAACATCAACAGCGGTACATCTCCCTCCCTCCCCTCCTCCAATTCCCCTCCTCCCCCCAAACCAACCAACCAAACTACCCTCCTCCCTCCCCACCCTCCTTTCCCCAACCCCACCCAATTCCCTCCCCCCCAACCCAACTACCCCTCCTCCCCTCCCTCCCCACCATCCCCACCATCCCCACCCCCCGCGCAGTTGACCCAACCAATAACATCAAACATCAACAACAACAACAACAACAACAACAGCAGAGCACGCATGACCGAGTCCACACCATCAACCACCTGCAACTTTGCACATTTATGACAACGGCAGTTTATAAAGGCAACATAGGATTAAAAAACAACAACATTATTTACGTAATAATGGCGATGATAACGTACGGAAGAATAGAGTAGCGGGTGATAAAACCGAGGAATAGCGGAGAGGCAGTCGTTGTTTTAAAAAGGTCAAACCAGGGCAGTTGTAGAGAAGCTAGGTCAAGGTAGGTATTTAGAGAGAATCTTAATAGATTTTTTAATAAATAATTATTTTTTACTATTATTATTATTATTATTATTTATTTATTTATTTATTTATTTTTTTTACTGAAGAGATGCCAGTGAGTGATTAAGGAAGGAATGAAAGAAAATTAATGGAAAAGGAGAGGTAGAGAAATAGAATGGGAGAGAGAGAGAGAAGAGAGAGAGAGGAGAGAGAGAGAGAGAGAGAGAGAGAGAGAGAGAGAGAGAGAGAGAGAGAGAGAGAAGAGAGAGAGAGAGAAGAGAGAGAGAGAGAGAGAGAGAGAGAGAGAAGAGAGAGAGAGAGCGAGAGAGAGACAGAGAAGAGACAGAGACAGAGACAGAGACAGAGACCAGAGACAGAGACAGAGACAGAGACAGAGACAGACAGACAGACAGACAGACAGAACAGACAAAGAAATGGTTTTATTGCTATCCCTGCTTCGCGTCCACACCCGAAATAACGTAGGCTTGCAAATCATTTTTGCAAGATTTAGTGAAGAGAGTCACGAAGGGGAGTGTCTTACCCCCCCCCCCCCCCCCCATCTGCTCATTTTTCTTCATTTCTCCATTATTGTTGTTATTATTTTCATTAATATTATCATTTTATTATTATTTTTATTATTATTGTATTATTGATTATTATTATTATTATTATTATTATTATTATTATTATCAGTATTGTTGTTAGTGTACTTTCATCATCTTTATCATCCCCATTCGTGTATTTTTTTTTCTCTCTTCTCTTCGTCTTACTCCTCATTCCCTTCCTCTTCCTCTCTCTCCTCTTCCTTTTTCTTCCTCCCTCACCGTAAATCATTTCCCCCCCCCCTCCCCTCCCCCCTCCCCCCCCCCCTTCTTCATTTTAATAGCCTCGTAAGCATTCTTGTGAATAGACTTTTCTCTCCTCATCCTTCTCTCACTCTTCCTCTTCTCCTCAAGTTTATCAGTTTACTCTTTTTTGACGGTTTTCACATTCTTTATTTCTTTCAAGAATTGTGTGTCTTGTGTTCTTGTTAATTTCTTACTAATTATCAATTATTTACCTGTTTATCGACCTATCTACTAACTTATCTACTTTTCAACCAGCCTCCTCATCTACCTATCTGCCTGCTTGCTTGCCTTCCTTTCGTCCTACCTGCCTACCTACCTATATAACTACTTACGTATCTACCTACCTACTCCCATACCTAAATGCCTACCTATCTACCCACCCACCCACCTACCTGTCTAATCTACCCACCCACCTACCTGCCTACCTATCTACATAATACTTCCAGTTCTCTTACCTTCTTTTCAATCAACCTACCCATCTACCTACCTACTTACCTGTTTGCCTTCCTTCCTTCCTTCCCTCCTGCTTGCCTTCTTACCTACTATCTACCTACCAACCTACCTACTACCCACCAACACTATCTACCTACCTACCCATCTACCCTACCAACCTACCTAACCTACCTACTACCTATCTACCTACCAACCTACCTATCTACCTACCAACCTACCTATCTACCTACCAACCTACCTCTTTACCTACCTACCTACCTACCAACCTACCTACCAACCTACCAACCTACCTATCTACCTACCACAACCTATCTACCTACCAGCCAACCTCTACTACCTACCAACCTACCTATCTACCTACCTAATCTACCTACCAACCTACCTATCTACCTACCAACCTACCTATCTACCTACCCACTTACTCCCACGTCCTGCACCTCTTGTATTCAATAGAGATTGTTGCACCGGCGGCCCCGTACCGGTCCAGTGGAGTAGCGTGCAACAACTGCTCTCGGGATCAATATGTTCAATGTGTCACCAAGTTTAAAATGTGTAATTGGCAAAGTGTGAAGAAAGAGGGCCATTGAACAGCCTTGTTTACACACGACGAGGGGGACACGAATCTATAATACATATTTATACCCTAAAAAAGAGAGCATAAAATCCATCTCCGTATTGTGCCTGAGTTGGGTGGGTTTGGCATTCATAATACCTGGAGAAAAAAAAGAGAGGGAGAGAGAGAGAGAGAGAGGTT
>NW_020870391.1:521012-526012 GCF_003789085.1 Penaeus vannamei | reverse complement strand
TATATATATATATATATATATGTATATATATACATATATAATAATATATATATATATATATATATATATATATATATATTATATATATATTATGAGATGTAATTAATAGAAGAGAATAGAAGATATACACACACAAACACGTAACCCCCCCCCTCAAACCCAATCACAAACCCCCACCCAACCACCCACCCCACCCCCGCCTCGGCCCGCGTACGTTATTGATGCTCCCGATTCTTCACTCCCGCCATAAACGTAAAAAAAAAAAAAAAAGTTACGTCACCACACTGCGACAGCCCATCACGCCCACACGCCCACACGCCCACCACCGTCCGAGTTCGACGTCGATGGAGTGAACTTTTATCTTCGACTCTTGTCGTAAATACCTTTCTCTGGCACCCGTAACTTCTTTCTTTCTCTCCCTTTACTCCCCTATTCTCCTTCTCTGCTCTTTATCTCTCCTCTTTTCTCTACTTGTCTCTCTACTCTTATCTCTCCTTTCTCTCCCTCTTTTTTTCCTTCTTTCCCTTTCCTTTCTCCTCTCCTCCCTTCTCTCCTTTCTCTCTCTTTCTCCCTCCCTCTTTTCTCCTTTTTTTCTTCTTTCTCTCCTAATTCTTCTCCTATTCCTTCTTCGTTCTTTCCCTCTCCTCTCTCTCCCCTTTCCTTTCTCTCACCCGCGGTCCTTCCTTTTTTCTACTTCCCTCCCCTTCCTTCTCCCCCTTTCCCCCTCTCCTTCCCCCCTCTCTCCCCTCCTCTCCCTTCCTCCCCACCCTCCCTTCCCCCCCCTATCGTTTCCCTCCCCTCCCTCTTCCCCTCCCCCCTCCCTTCTATCCATCCTCTCTCCTCCCACCCTCTTCCCTCCCCTCCCTTTCCCTCCCTCCCTCCCCTCCCCCCTCTCTTCCCCTCCTCCACCCCTCTTCCACTCCCCTCCCCTTCCCCTCCCTCCCTTCTCCTTCCCACCCACCCTCTCCCCCTCCTCTCCCTCCCTCCCCCTTGCTCCCTCCCACCCTTACTTCCGTCCCCTCCTCCTCACCCTACTCCCCTCTACCCCTCCCCTCCCCCACTCCCTCCTTCACTTCCCCTCCCCTCCCCTCTCCCTTCCTTCCCATCCCCTCCCCTCCCCTCCCCCCTTCCCCTCTCACCTCCCCTCCTCTCACCCCCCCACCCCCTCCCCTCCCCTCCCCTACTTCCCGTCCCCTCCCCCCCCACCTCCCCTTCCCCTCCCTCCAACCCCTACCTTCCCGTTCCCCTCCCACCCCCTCCCCCCTCCACCCCCCCTTCCTGTTCTTCAATAAAAATGTACGTTCAGACCCATTACGGAAGCGTCGAGTCCCGCCTCCGGAGATTCCTTTTTTTGTTATATTTTCGAAAAAAAAGTTGTGTTTTAGCTTTTGGATTTCGGTTCTTCAGTTGGGAATGCTGTTGTTTTGATTTCCGGTTGTTGTTGTTGTACTTGTTATGTGTCTCGTTGCATCTCTTTGTGGCTCTGTCTGTGTTTATCTCTCTCTCTCTCTTTATCTTTATCTCTCTCTGTATTTCTGGCTCCCCCTCTCTTCACTCTCTCTCTATCTATCTTTCTCTCACTCTCTGTCTATCTTTATCTCTCTTTCTCTCTCTCTCTCTCTCTCTCTCTCTCTCTCTCTCTCTCTCTCTCTCTCTCTCTCTCTCTCTCTCTCTCTCTCTCTCTCTCTCTCTCTCTCTCTCTCTCTCTCTCTTCTTTCTTTCGTTTTATTTTCATCCGTTTGTCTTACGAATTCAATATTGTCAGATATTACATTTTTTTCCTAGTTCCCTTTTATTCGTACTTTCTTTCTTATCCCTTTATAATCCTCTCCTCTGTGCATTTCGTTCTCTTTCGTTTTAGGAATTCAGAAGTAGATCAGGATTGAATCACAGGAAGTATTTAGGATTTCGAAATGTTTTTTTGGAAAGAGAATATTTAGTTTGTTATTAGGAAATTATCAGTATTGGTTTATTTTATTTCCACCATTAGATACACGCACACGCACACACGCACACGCACACGCACGCACACGCACACACACGCACACACACGCACACGCACACACACACACACACCACACACACCACACACACACACACAGTGGAAGAAGATGAGATAAAGAGAAATGAAAGGCGAACTAGAAAGAGGCACAGACGGAAAGGGATAGAGAGGAGAGAGAGAGAGAGAGAGAGACAGAGAGAGACAGAGAGAGAAGAGACAGAGACAGAGAACGAAAGAGAGAGATAGAGAAGAGAGAAGAGAACGGAGAGACAGAGACAGAGACAGAGACAGAGACAGAGAACGGAAAGAGAGACAGACAGACAGAGACAGACAGACAGAGAACAGAGAACGGAAAGAGGGAGAGAGAGAGAGAGAGAGGGAGAGGAGAACGAACATACCACAACTCCGATAACGAAGAAAAGTTTGGATATTTCGCATAGCCGGATAAACGGATAATCCGGCATATGCTCAGGAGTCTCCGGTTTCGCGAAATCTCAGAAATCCGGACAAGACATAAAGGAAGCTGCGAACACCGGAGAGAGGTGAGAGACACGCGTAAAGGAAGCGAGAGACATGATAAAAGAATGATAATAAATGGGAAAAAGCGAAAGACATGATAAAAGAATGATAATAAATGGGAAAAAGCGGAGAGACATGATAAAGAAGATAATAAATGGGAAAAAGCGAGAGACATGATAAAAATGATAATAAATGGGAAACGAAGACATGATAAAAGAATGATAATAAATGGGAAAAAGCGAAAGACATGATAAAAGAATGATAATAAATGGGAAAAGCGAAAGACATGATAAAAGAATGATAATAAATGGGAAAAAAGCGAAAGACATGATTAAAGAATGATAATAATGATGACGATGATAAAAGAATGATAATAAAATGGGAAAAGCGAAAGACATGATTAAAAGAATGATAATAAATGGGGAAAAGAGAACATGATAAAAGAATGATAATAAATGGGGAAAAGAGACATGATAAAAGAATGATAATAAATGGGAAAAAGCGAAAGACATGATAAAAGAATGATAATAAATGGGAAAAAGCGAAAGACATGATAAAAGAATGATAATAAATGGGAATAATGATAAAAGAATGATAATAAATGGGAAAAAGGCGAAGACATGATAAAAGAATGAATAATAAATGGGAAAAAGCGAAGACATGATAAAAGAATGATAATAAATGTGTGTAAATGAATTAAATGGGAAAAAGCGAAAGACATGATAAAAGAATGATAATAAATGGGAAAAAGCGAAAGACATGATAAAAGAATGATAATAAATGGGGAGAAGGCGAAGAGTAATAGCGGTAAATAGGAATAGAGGCGGAGGTGAGAAAGCAAGGAGCAAGGAGGATGTAAAAAGTATATATATAATAATAATAATAATTAAAACAATAAAAAGAATGTTTTTTTTTAAATTCTAGCAGACATCTTCAGTAAACAGATATGAAATAGTCAAGAAAGATATAAAATAAACAAAAAAGAAAAAAATAACAATAATGATAACACGAGCGAGATGGTTATTTTTTTTGTAGAATAAATAACAATAATAATTAGATTAAAAAAAAAAAAGTAAAAACGAGCGATAAAAAATTATAAAGAATAAATAACAATAATGACAAGACAAAAAAAAAACGGCAAAAACGAGCGAGATAAAGAATTAAAAAAAAAACAATAACAAGAAACAAAAAACGGTAAAAAACGACAGATAGATTTTTCTTAAAGGCGATGTTTTGAAGCAAGAAGATCTGTGATTTAGAGACTTCAGTAACGGGAATTTGACTTCAAGACGCAGCTGTCGGAGGGAGGAAGAAAGTGTGCGTTTGTGTCTGTTTGTGCGTGTTTGTCGGCTCCTATTTGTGTGCGTATTTGTGGGTGTACATGTCTGGATTCCTTTGGGTGTCCATGTGGCATCTCCTATCTCTTCTTTTGTGTCATTTATGTTTTTTATTTTGGTTTTATGTTTTAGTTATTTATTTATTGGCATCTCGTATCACTTCCTCTGTCATTTTTATTTTTTTTTTATTTTTTTAATTTTTTATTTATTTTATCCTTTCTTCTGTCTTTTTTTTTTACTTTTTATTTTTAATCTTTTTTTTATTTATTGGCATCTGTATCCTTCCTCTGTCATTTTATTTTATTTTTTGTATTTTTATCTATTTATTATGTATGTATTTATTTATTTATTTATCTATTTAATTATTTATTTATCTTTTTACATAGGAAGAGAATAGAGAAACGAACGTAGAGAGAAAGAGACAAAAAAAAGGTTTCATTTCCACACAAACGCAGGTGTACAGAGACCGAGATGTCGACTCCCGAAATTTCATCCTTTTAAACCTCAGAGATCAAAGGGAGAACTTGTGAGAACTAGAGGCGGCCAGTTGTTGGGACCTAGTTTTGCCTCTGTGTGCGTGTGTGCGTGTGAGGGGGGGGTGGATGGGTGGGGGTGTGGGGGGGTGGGTGGGGTGGGTGTGGGGGTGTGGGGGGTGGGTGGGGGGTGTGTGTGGGTGTGTGTGATGTGTGGTGGTGGGTGAGGGGGGTGTGAGTGTGTGTGTGTGGGTGGGTGGGGGGGGGGGTGATATGGTGTGTGTTGTGTGTGTGTGTGTGTGTGTGGTTGTGTGTGTGTGTGTGTGTGTGTGTGTGGTAGTGGTGGTGTGTGTGTTGTGTCTGTTTTGTGTTGTGGATGTGTGTTGTGTGGTCTGTGTGTGTTTTTTGTATTGTGAGTCTGTGCTCTGTTTTGTTTATGTGTGACTGTGTGTGTTCTGTTGTTGTGTCTGTGTGTGTGTGTGTCTGTTTTGTGCTGTGTGTGTCTGTTTTTGTGACTGTGGGTCTGTTTGGTGATGTTGTGTCTGTTTTGTGCTGTGTGTGTCTGTTTTGTGTAAATACGTCTGTGCGCTTTGCTTTTTGTATATGCGTCTACATGTATATAATTAAATATTTACATAGCTGTCAATTCTCTGTTGATTAATATTGTTT
>NW_020870391.1:513512-516012 GCF_003789085.1 Penaeus vannamei | reverse complement strand
CTCAATCATCAAAACTCTCTCTCATTTTCGCATTCTTTCCCATGTCTCCTTCCCTCTCCAACGTCCTCCTCTCTCTTCCCTCCCCCCTCCTCTCCTCCGTCCCCCTTTCTTTTTTCCCTCTAAACCGCTTCCTTTGCCTCTTCTCCTTCTTTCCCTTCCTTTCCTCTTCTTTCTTCGCTTTCCCTTTCCTCTTCGCCCTTCTCCATCCGCTCTTTCTCTTCTCCCTCAATCCCTCTTCCCCTCTTNTTTTTTTTTTACATATATATATTTTAATTCCTACTTCTGTTAGTGTATGTTCCGCTATATACCATATCTCTGTTTTTTGTTTGTTTTTTGTTATGTGCTCTCTTCTGGGTTTTTTATTTTTACTAAATATATTATTGACAGTATATTACTAATTTCATTTGTATTTTCGAATACTTGTTCTTATTATACGTATATTTTTATATTAAAATATATATACAAAGTTTAATTATATATACCAATTTATATCATTATTTATATTTTTATCAGTTTAATTGAGCTTAACTTAATATTTCAATTGGAGTATTTTCGTTGCCATCTCCATATACTTATTAGGATAATAGGTATCATTTTGAGTGGCTAGAGGGATATAGATAGGTTTCGTGTGTGTGTGTGTGGTTTGACTCGCACCCTTTCTCTACGCACTACGGTGTAAAAAACGCTTCTATAAACGTTAAATAGTTTAGAATCCTAAAAAAAAAAAGAAAAAAAACTTAAATGTCTCTTTATTATCAGACACATAATAAAATATAACCTTATGATCCATGCTCTCTAATGCAGAATATATTTACCGAGAAGTAAAAATATTTTACACTTATTTATTTTTACTATCGGTTTACTTTTTGACGTAGTGTCTATTATTTTGCCTTTATTGTCTTTTTATTTTTTCTTGGTTTGGAATGAGTTGGGAATACAGATTTAATTGAGGTTTATGAATAAATATATATCTCATATTAATGAATTATATAAGATTTCTACTAATATCCTTTGACACACACACACACACATCACAACACCACACACACATATACTATACAATCAACACACATCATCGCAACATCACATACATCACAATGTATATATATCAACTAGTCAACATCACACGTACATACCAGCTAAATCACTAATACTAACATAACATCACAACAACTCACATCACATATAATATATATACATATACACTACATAACGTCAATCGAAATCATAGTATACTAAAACATACACACACATATATAGCACTACCCGTATAACACTATGACTCATAATCACTACACAAAACCAACTTATCATCACTACTACACACTACATAATCACACACTCTCACTCTATTATACTCAGGTCTGTATTATCTACCTGTCGTGTCTTAATTCAGGTAATGTATGTAATTGATAACCGTGCGGATGCCATTGATAATATTAATGTATGTATTGAGTAATTTAAACGTTGAGCGCATTAGTATACTATAGTACCCTTGAACAGTATGTTAATGTTAGAACGTGTTTCATTGGTACAACTATATTGGAAATTAATGTAGAGATATGAAATTTGAATAGCGTGTGAATGTAATGTAGTTAGTATAGATAAGTTAAATAGAATGATGTTGGTGTATCAGTATATGTATTAGAGTATATGTAAGATATAATATGTATATATACATGCTAGTATAATGTATCAATACATATATAGTAATAGCTGCAACCTGGCATATATCAAAGACAGAGAGAATGTATCACCCATATATATATATACGAGAGAGTGAGAAATCTTCACTACTATATATTCGTACCTACTCCATCCATCATAATATACATAGCTAGCTCTATCCATACATCTGTCACAATATAGAAGAACAGAGAGGGGCATGAGTGACAGGGGTTATAAAGGGGGAGAGAAGTGATATGATTCGTAAATGGAGGTTATTCATCAGGTCGGTATTGCCAAAGTCACTATGTGTATGACTCCTGGTGAATAGGGGTGAGGGGAGTAGTAATATAATATATATAATATAAGTGAGGGAGTGATGCAGGTATAGTGATATATGAGTAATAGCGTATAGTAGTATATAAGTAATGAGGGGATAGTAGTAGTATACGTTGAATATATCGTATATATTAAGTATGGGTGTAGAGTAATATATAGTAGGGTAGAGGCGTATATATATTAACCGATGGATAGTAGTAATGATGTAGATAGGTATAAATAGTTCGTAGATACTGGTTAGTTAATACTGAGTTATATAAATAATATATAACTATAAAGGTATATAGTGAGAGGTGTATATATTACAATATACATATATAAGTACGAAGATTATATATAATACGTATGATAGAGATATGGTTACAAGTATAAATATAAGTATAAAAAAATATAAAATACTATATATATATATATATACATATATAGTCATATTATACATCATTTTTCATAAATTGCACAACACAACCACGTAAAATGAGATATATACGTCTATAGT
>NW_020870391.1:488512-501012 GCF_003789085.1 Penaeus vannamei | reverse complement strand
CTAATCCCAACAATCAAAATAATTTAAACCAGAACAAGAAACCTTTATCATTACAAACGCACACACACACACACACACACACAACACACACACACACGTACACACACACCATACGGCACAAACAAACACACACACACACACATACACACGCACGCACGCACAAACACACACACACTAGAACCCCATCACACACCCACAACGCATCCACACAAACATCCAACACCAAACCCCAACCAAGCAAAAGACAAAACGCAACCCATTCCCACTCCATCATACCGCATAACACTCCTCACATCCCACACCGCCCAAGAACCACATACCATGCAACATACCGCATTTAGGAAGCACAAAAGCCACCCCCACTTTCACCTCGAGCTTCAAAGCCACGAACATTCCCAGGCCAAGAATAAGCATAGATTCCAGCATCTTAGGAGACAATAGGAATCCCACTACACATTCCAGATACGGAATGGGGGGGGGGAGGGGAGGGGGGGAAGGGAGGAGTAAGGAGTGGAGGGGGAGGGTGGAGGTAAGAGGAAGGGAGGGAAGAGAAGGAGGAGGGGAAGGAAAAGGGAAGGGGAGGGGATGGAGAGGAGAGGAAAGGGTGGGGTGGGGGGAAAGGAGAATGGAAGGGGAGGGGAGAGGAATACAGAGGGGAGGGGGGAGGGAAAGGAAAGGAGAGGGGAGGGGGCAAGGGATTGAAAGAAAAATAAGGGGGGAAAAGGACAAGAAAGGAGAGGGGGCGAGGGGGGGAGAAGGAAAGAGGGGAAAAAACAAGAGAAGGGGAGGGGAAGGGAGAGGAGGGATGGGGATAGACAGACAGACAAACAGACAGACAACGAGCCAAAGACAGAGATAGAGACTGAATCCAACATAGATGAAGAACAGAAAAAGAAAGAAAAAAAGAAAGAAAGAAAACACACACATAAATACAGTTTCAGACTTACAAACAAGAATAAGAAGAGGACGGAATAAAGGAGTGAAAGGTGAAAGGACGAAAGAGCAGGTTGTCTGGCCTTGTTCCAGAGAGAGAAAAGGATGTGACATTAAAAAGAAGAAGAAGAAGAAGAAGAAGAAAAAAAAAAGAACTCTTGTATGGTCGAAGAAAAACGTATGTTGGGATTTTTCACATTATCCATCAATTTTTTCAATTTTCACCTTTATCTTTTATTCTTTATTTTGTTTGTGATATATATTTTTTGTCTTTATTTAGAAGTTTAGATATCGTTCCTTTTTCTTCTCTTTCTTCTCTATTTTTTCTTTCTCTTTTATTTTATCTCTGTCTTTTTGCATATTTTTTCTTTCTTTTTTTCTCTCTGTCTATTTGTGTTTTTTTTTCTCTCTCTTTTTCTCTTTTTTTCTATCTATTTGCATCTTTTTTTCTCTCTCTCTCTGTCTCTCTTTTTCTATTTATTTGTATATTTTTCTCTCTTTTTTCCTTACTTTCTATTTCGCTCTTCGAAGAATTCCCTCCCTCCCTCTCCCCCCCCTTTCTCTCCCTCCTTCTCTCTCTCTCTCTTCTCTCTCTCTCTCTCTCTCTCTCTCTCTCTCTCTCTCTCTCTCTCTCTCTCTCTCCTCTCTTCTCTCTCTCTCTCTCTCTCTCTCTCTCTCTCTCTCTCTCTCTCTCTCTCTCTCTCTCTCTTCTCTCTCTCTTCTCTCTCTCTCCTCTCTCTCTCTCTCTCTCTCTCTCCCTCCCTCACCATACTCTATCGCAGTCTCACGGGACACAATAGTTCCTTGCCTGAAACGACCTTTGTCTCTGGCCGAATGTGTGTGTAGTGGGACAGGCGTCTCTGGGGAGGAGCGAGAGGGGGAGGAGGAAGAGGGGGAGGAGGGGTGGGCAGGAGGNTAACGTAAAAGAGTTCGTGAGGATAGGAAGTAAGGGAAGAGCAAGGAAGGGTGTTTATAAAGCCGTAAAGTAGGGTTTGACCGCCCTTAAGACACAGCTGAGTGTGCGCAGTAAGATATTACCTGCGTTTAATAAGGCTTTAAACGCGATCTGTAAGGTTAAGTGTGCCTGTTTACTGAGGTCTGAACCCGCTGAATGCCTGAGTCTGTTTAACGAAGCTATAGACACGTTTAAAACATGTTTGATCTCGACAAGTGTGGGTTTGAGTTCGCCTAACGAAATATTGTGAGGAATAACGAATGGTGTTTGTGAGGAGGAGGAGGAGGAGTAAAAAGAGGGGGAGGAGGAAGAGGAAGAGAGGAGGAAGAGGGGGAGGAGGAGGAAGGGGGGGAGGAGGAGGAAGAGGGGAAGGAGGAGAGGAGGAGGAAGAGGAAGAAGAGGAGGAGAGAAGAAGAGGGAGAGGGGGAAGAGGGGGAGGAGGAAGAAGGGTGGTGGATGAGGATGAGGAGGATGAGGATGAGGAGAGGAAGAGGAAGAGAGGAAAGAGGAAGAGGAGGAGGAGAAAGAGGAGGAGGAATGAAGGATTTGGAGGAGGAGGAGGAAAGAAGGAGGAGGAGGAGAGGAAAGAAGGAGGAGGAGGAGGAAAGAAGGAGGAAGAGGAGGAGGGCTAAAGGAAGGAGCTCTATGGGACAAAATTATGAGTTCAGACGGCGGACACGCAAGGAAATGAGGTAGATGAGGAATTCACGAAGGATAAAGTGAGCCTGGGAGCGACAGGTAATTCCAGCTTTGGGTTAAAAGCCCCGAGCGGAATGAAGTTAGTCATTGGGCCTTGGGTTAAGAGGATTTTGGGAGGGGGGGGGGGGGGTGTGGGGGTGGGGTATGTGGGGGGGGGTGGGGGTGGGGGGGGGGGAGTGGGGGGGAGTGGAGGTGGGTATTGTGGGGTGGGGGTGGGGAGTGGGGATGGGGGGTGGGGGGTGGGGGGGGGGGGGGAGAGGGGGGGGAGAAAAAGATATAAGAAAAACTGAGACGAAAGTTATTTTGAATACGAATAAATTAATAGATAAAGAAAGAGTAGGAAAGTATTTGTATATGCATATGTATATCCTATAGTGAATATTCCAAAGTGTATTTAAATATTTGTATATATATGTATCATAATATTTCAAAGTGTATGTTAAGTTGAATCGTGGTTGTGAGTTCAAGTTGTTGGATTATGTGATGTGGTTTTAACTGATTGTAAAAGTGTGGTTGTTTAGATTGTGATTGGCGTTTACCCAATAAAGTTGTTGGTTTGTTGTGGATGTGGTTGTTAAATTGTTGTTTAACCGGTTCGTGTTATTTTGATGTTAGTATTTGGAATATGTTGTTGATTTGTTTGTGGTTGTGTTTGCTGCAATTCGGTTGTTTGGTTGTTTAAATGTGGTTGTATGTTGATAGAGGTCTGGTTGTTTGGTATTTGGGAAGTGATTGTTAGTGAAGTGTGGTTGTTGGTTGCCTTGGTTGTTGAAGATGGTTGTGTTCCCTGGTAAGTTGATGTGGTTTTATGAATTAAATTCCCGAAGTTTGCCAATAATAGGATCTCGATTGGATTATTAGAAATAGATTGGATGAAATTGCTTGCTTGTGTTTTTTTTTTCTTTTCTTTTAGTCATGTCTCAGTTCTCACCTGTTTGTCTTTATCGTTTTCTTCAGTGTATGTCTCTGTCCTCGTCCTTCTGTCTCTCCTCGCTTTCCTGTGTTTCTATACTCACCTGTGCCTCTATCCTCGCCTGTCTTTCTATCCTCGTCCATGCCACTTCCCTCTCCTTTGCCTCTGTCCTCACCTGTTTCCATCCTCGCCTGTGTCTCTATCATTCCCCTATCCCTCTGTCCTCACCTATCCCTGTATCCTTCACCTGCTTGTGCTCCCACCCATGTTTTCTATCCTCACTATCCCTCACCTATCCCTCTATCCTTCACCTGTGCTCCCACCCATGTTTCTCCTCACCTATCCCTCTATCCTCACATGCGCCTCTCTCCTCAATCTATCTCTCTATCCTCACCTGTGCCTCTCTCACCTGTGCCTCTCTCTACCTCACCTCCTCTATCCTTACCTATGCCTCTACCCTTCACCTTATGCCATGCCCTTTACTCTCACCTCCTCTCTCCTCACCTATCCTCTATCCTCACCTATTCCTCTATCCTTCACCTGTGCCTCTACCCTGTGCCTTTTCCTCATCCCTCTATCCTCACCTATGCCTATAACCTGTGCCTCTAATCCCCTGTCCTCTATCCTCACCTATCCCTTCTATCCTCCACCTATCCCTCTATCCTCACCTAATGCCTCTACGTAACCCTCTATCCTCACCTGCCCTCAGCCTATGCCTCTTCCTCACCTATCCTCTATCCTTCACCTATCCCTCTATCCTCACCTATCCCTATCTCTCCCACCTCCCTCTCTCCTCACGTAACCCTCTATCCTCACCTGTGCCTCTCTCCTCACCTATCCCTCTCCCTCACCTGTGCCTCTATCCTCACCTATCCTCTCTCCTCACCTGTGCCTCTATCCTCACCTATCCCTCTCTCCTCACCTATCCCTATCCTCATATCCTCTCACCCTCTATCCCACCTATATCCTCACCTATCCCTCTACCTGTGCCTCTATCCTCACCTATCCCTCTCTCCTCACCTATTCCTCTATCCTCACCTATCCCTCTATCCTCACCTATGCCTCTATCCTCACCTATCCCTCTCTCCTCACCTATTCCTCTATCCTCACCTATCCCTCTATCCTCACCTATGCCTCTATCTTCACCTATCCCTCTCTCCTCACCTATCCCTCTCTCCTCATCCTCACCCCTCTATCCTCACCCTATCCTATCCTCTCTCCTCACCTATTCCCTATCCTCACCTGCCTCTATCCTTCACCCACCCTAAGCTCCCACCCCTTTCTCTCCACACCGCTACCCTTTATCAAAAAAAAAAAAAAAAAAAAAAAAAAAAAAAAAACTAAATTTATACCCTCATGGAAATAATTTCGTGTGTCAAAACGCAAACGTATGATTAATAATCCCCGGTCGGCATACACGGAGGATTAACCAGGGTTTACAGCGAATCCGACCCCACCTGACCTCGCAGCGGAGGGATTTTCAGCGTGGTAACATTAAAGAGATTATTTCGAGTGCTTTCGAAAAACAATGAATAAAATGGGAGGATGTTTAGGCTCGAATGTCTTTCTAAATGAGGGACGGAAAGGCTAAATCCGTTTTAAAAATGTGCATGATGTGTATGGATGTGTATATATGTATATATATATGTATATATATATATATATATATATATATATATATATATATAGTATATATATATATATAATATATATATTATATATATATATATATATATATATATATATATATATATTATGTATATATATATATATATATATATATTATAATATATATATATATATATATATATATATATATATATATATATATATATATATTATATATATATATATATATATATATATATATATATATATATATGTTGTGATGTGTGTGTGTGTGGTGTGTGTGTGTGTGTGTGTGTGTGTGTGTGTGTGTGTGCGTGGTGTTTACGAAACAAGAACGTTTTTTCCGGGTAAATCCGCCCTAATATAATGCTGAAAAACAATCTACGTTGTTGATAATACCTGGTGAGTTTCATGATGTTGTAAATGAACGAGACAAAAGGTCTATTTTTGATAACCTGCTTATTCGTCTGTCCAGCTGTTTGTGTGTTGAACTCGTCAACTGCCTATCTATCTATAGGTCTGCTTTCTCTGTCGCGGTCTCTCTCTCTCTCTCTCTCTCTCTCTCTCTCTCTCTCTCTCTCTCTCTCTCTCTCTCTCTCTCTCTCTCTCTCTCTCTCTCTCTCTCTCTCTCTACTCTCTTTCTCTCTCTCTCTCTCTCTCTCTCTCTCTCTCTCTCTCTCTCTCTCTCTCTCTCTCTCTCTCTCTCTCTCTCTCTCTCTCTCTCTCTCCTCTTCTCTCTCTCTCTATCTTATCTCTCTCTCTCTCTCTCTCTCTCTCTACTCTATCTCTCTCTCTCTCTCTCTCTTTCTCTCTATCTATTCTTCCACGCAAGCCAACTCACACCTACACACCCTCAGCCCACAGGACCCCCCCCCCACACACACGCCCTTCACACATACCCTTCCTTTCTACAGCCACCCACACACCCTTACACGACCCTCAAACCCACACCCCCACCCATACACACGCCCTTCAGACACCTCTCCCCCACCCACACCCACCCACACCCCCTCTCGCTCACACTCACGCACAAAACCCATACATTCACACGTCAATAAAGCTCCGTGTATATTTTCTAAGGATTCCTCTCTCTCCCTTTTCCATTTTTTTCCTACCCTCTATTCCCGTTTTAAGGACCCCGAGGATGCCGGCAGTTTTTTCCCCCTCTTCCCCTCCCACACCTGGTCGGCAATTGTGGTTTTCCCCCTCGCCCTTCCGGGTTTGCCTCCCTTCTCTCTCTCATTACACGCGCTGCTCTCTCCCTCTCTCAAATTTATGATCATACGGACTGGCATGCTGTCTCTCTCTCTCTCACGTTCTGTTTCGGCATCTCTATCACTTTCTTCTTTCATTCTCTCCTCCTCACTGTGCTGCTGGTTATCCGTTTTTTCATTTTTTTTTTCTTTTTGCATTTATCCGTTCCTGTCTTGCTATTTTTCTCTGATTACTCTGTCTTACTCTAGCCTTTATGCTTCTGTTCAGTCCAGCTGGTCCCTCGGTTCCTCTCCCGGCCATGAGCTCATTTCGGCCTTACGCTTCGCTTCGTATGGCGAAATGACCCTTAATTGGACCGCTGTGTGCGTTACTCGCGGGAAGGACTCTCTCTCTGCGGTTCGGGTTCGAAAAACAGCGGGCATACTCTCTGGCCTCCTCGGGTTGTATCTGGGGAGCAGGTCGCCGGTCTTACTCTCTACCTTTCTTCTGCACTCTCTCTCACAACCTACTGCCAGTGTGGGATGGCTCTCGTTTCTTCCTCCCCTCAGTCGGTCTTTTCTTCTTTATTCTCCCTCTTCCCTTCTTCTTCTTCCTCTTATTCTTCTGCTATGTCTTTTTCTAGCTCCTCTCCCTCCCTTTCTTTCTCTCCTCTTCTGCCCCTTCCTCTAACCCTCATTTTTCTCTTCTTCTTATGTTCTTTCTTCCCATCTTCTCTCTCTTCCTCCTTCTCCCTGTCCTTATTTAGTACGACTTCTAGAATTCACTTTACACTCTCCTATTCCCTCATTTTCTCTCCTACTGATCTCTACCACTCCTATTTTATTCTGTTCTTTGCCTCCTATTTCTTTTTCTCCTCCTCCTTCTTCTTCAACTTTTTTTCCTTTTCCTCTTTTTTCTCCTCTTCTTCCTTCTGCTTCTTATCCTTCGGAGGATATTCTAAACAATGGTTTCTTAGTTTACAGCTTGTCTTCTAATCTTTTATTTTTTCCTCCTCCCCTTCTCTCTCTCTTTCTCCTTCTATCCCCCCTTCTCTTCTCTCTTTCTTCTCTTTCTTCTTCCCCCTCTCTCTACCTCTCTCCCCCCTTCTTGTTCTGTCTGTTTCTGTCTGTCACTTCCCTCCCCTCAATTTCTCTCTCTCTCTCTCTCTTTCACTCTTTCTCCCTCTCTCCAATCCTCTTTATACTCTCCCATTTTCACCACCTTTCTTTCATTGTGCTTTCACTTTTTTCTCTTATGATTGTTATTCCATCTCCGTTTTATTCTTTATGCCTCACATTTTTTTCATTCGTTTTTCACTTTAGTCAAAGATTGCGAAATACAAAGTAATCCAAACAAACAAACAAAATAATCAATGAATTATACACCAAAAAATTACCATCAGAATAAATCTAAAATTAGTTCAAACAAAAGCAAACAAGAAAACAAATTAACCCACAGATCTCAATAAAAAAAACAAGAGGACAAAACAAAAACAGGGAAATGTAAGCAAGCAAAAAGACAATGAAAATAGAAATCATTCATCTATTGTCAATTTCGAACCATTGAACAAAAGAACCTCTCATTTAGGTTTGTTCATTTCTACAGTTTAGCTCCTCTCTCCGTAGATCCAGGCACCCACGTTTTCATATTTTTTTTGGGTTATTTTCGTTTTTTTATTTAGCTGTTTTTTCTCACTCACTTTGCGTTTCCTTTATCGTTATGATATTAAATTGTAAATTCATTCCTCATTCTTCAATAATCTTTTTTATGGTCTTCAATTACCTTGTTTTCTTTCTCCCCATCATTAACTTAAATTCCTTATTATAATTATCATAATTTATCAAGTGAATAAAGGCTCAACAATAATAATAGTGAGAAAGTAAAATTATTTCTTTTTCAACAATTTCTTTTATCCCTTCTTCTCCTGTGTATTTTATTATTATTCTTTATTTTACCAAACCCTATTTATTTTCTTATATTTTCTTCCTTCAGTGTATCTTATCTTTATCTTATCCTCTTGCTGATTCTTGTACGTTTCCGTTTTCTATATATTGATATTCTTGTGAATTATTCAATACTAATCGATGGATCAGATGGATCACACAATGATAATGATAGCACTAATAATGGTTAATTATGATTATAGATGAAATGATAGTAACAATAATAATTGAATATTATGGTAATGATAATAATATTCATGATAACAGTGATAATATAAATGAAAATAATGATAATGCCGGATAATTATAATAATTAATGATAACAAAATAATTGTAAAGATAACTTAAAATGATAGTGTAATGGACCGAATGATTAAATAACAATCAATGATGATAATATTGATAATAATAACAACAATAATAATTGGATGACGAATAATAATAATAATGATATGTAATAATAATGATGGTAGTAATGATAAATAATAGTAATTGACATAGTAATAATCATAATTATAATAATTTTGATAATGATAATGCTAATGATAATAATAGTTATACTACTAATGATATTAATAATGATAATAATAGCAATAAGGATGATAAAGTATTAATAACAATAATAACAAAATGATAATAACAATAGTTATAAAATGGCAATAAAAACAATGATGATAATGATAATGAATAGGATAATAATGAAGATAATGATAATGAATATGATAATAATGAAGGTAATGATAATGAATATGATAATATGCAAAGATATATGATACATGACATATGAGTAATAATGAAGGATAATGATAATGAATATGATAAGTTTAATGAGATGAATCGCTACAGAAATATGCATAATAATGAAGATAATGATAGATAGTTTTATGATAATAACTGTTTCATTACGGTGCTATACCTTGTTTGGATATTGCATCTTTGTTTACGAAAATTCCTTTGTCCTTTGTACAAAGTATGGATCACCTGTTACTATCAATTGCACTAAAATTGACTGTATCTTTTTGTAGGAAATATATAATGCAGTAATGCTTGTCCGAGTAATGATAATCTCTCGTTAGATTATGTTTTTAATTAAGGAATGAAATGATTGGTACTGAGTGATAGTTGAATTCAAGGTAAAAATAAAGAAAAAAAATGCTTGGAGTGCTGTAAGGAAGAAAATAGGAAAAAGGTTAATATGATTGATGGTTGATGATGTTTGATGGTGATGATGATTGATGAGGTGATTACAAAAATAATGACAGTAGTAATAGCGATGATGATAATGGTGATAGAAATAAAGATAAGGAAGAGAAAGATAACAATAAAACCAAAGAAACTAAACAAAAAATAAACACACTCAGAAGAAGAGGAAAAGAAGAGAAAAAAAAAATAAGGATAAGCTTTCAGAAAAGAGAAAAAGGAACAAGAAAAAAAACGAACTAAAGATATGAAAACAAACGAAGGGAAAGAATTCTAACAACAAGAAAAAAGTGGAAAACAAGTGAAAAATAGGAAAAAAGGAAAGAAAACAAGAAAAAGAAAATCCGAAGCAAGGCGATAATAATGAAAAAAATAAAAGGAGGATAAAAAGGAAGAATAAGAAGAATAAGAATAAGAGAAGGAGGAAGACAAAGACGAAGAGGAGGAAGAAGAAGATGAATAAAAAGAAGAAGGAGAATAATAATAAGAGAAGTATGAGGAGGATGTGAAGAAGAAGATAAGGAGGATGTATTAGGAAATAGGAAAAGATGAAGAACGAAGAAAAATGCCAAAAGCAAGAAGACGACGATGTTCGAGGAGGAGGAGGAGAGGAGGAAGAAAACTAGAAAATATGAAAAGGAGGAGGGAAAAGAAGGGGAAGAAGACTAGATTTTGAGAAAATACAGAAGATAAGAAGAGGAAGAAGAAGAGAAAAATAGAGAAGATAAAGAAGAATAAGACTTAAGAAGAAAAAGAAGAAGAGAAGCAGAGAAAGAAGAAGAAGAATAATGAGATATAATAATAAGAAGAAGAGAAAGAAGAGAAAAGAAATGACAGACATGGCAAGAAGATGAAGACAAAGTGAATTAAAATTAGGAATAAGAATAAAGAAAAAGAAAGAACAAGGCAGGAAGGAGAAAGACCCCAGAAAAGAACGAAGGAGTCAACTGGAAAACGAGCTTGTTCACGCCTTCGAGAAGCACTACACATTCCTGACCTGAATATTATAAGATGGATTAAATCTGACTCTTCGAGCTCCCACTATCATTCATCCACCATTCATAATCATACCATGAAATTCACTTTCATCATCACCACCTCCCATAATTATATCTATCGGCCATCAACCATCACCTTCATCGATTTATCATAATCATCATCATCATCATCACAACAACACCTTAACATGTTATTCACTCGATAAGTCCTTATCATCATCACCATCATCATACAAAAAATAACACCATCATTCCATCGATCACATAAATGTGGACACATTATTATTTATTCACCGTCGTTGCTATATATATAAATTATTTTTAAGGACTCAGATTTGGTATGGTCCCTATATATCACGTGATCATATATGATGTAGCAAAATTTCACGACCACTGAGGAAGATTTTGGTTGTTTTTAATTTTGGTTTTTTTATTATCATTATTATCTTTAGTTTCATTTGTTTATTGTTATTGTTATTAATTGTGTTGTTATTATTATTATTATTACTATTTCATATTATATATTATTATTATCTTATATATATATTATTATTATTTTATATTATTATTATTATGATATCATTCACTCCTCATATAATATGAGTTATTATTACTGTTATTAATGTATCATTATTGTTATTATACTTTATTATCTTCTACTCTCTCTCTCACTCTCTCTCTCTTTCTCTGCTTTCCTCACCTCTTCGTTCTCTCTTCTCTCTCTCTCTTCCTCCGCTCTCTTCTCTCTCTCTCTGTCTTCTCTCTCTCTCATCTCTCTCTCTCCTCTCTTCTCTCTTCTTCTTCTCTCTCTCTCTCACTCTCTCTCTCTCTCTCTCTGTCCACTTCACTGCAATGCCTCTCATCATGTCCTCCCTTTCCTCTTCACCATCTTTTCTCTGTATTATGATTCCTATAGTAAAGAATACTGGAAGACAGGCGCGAGAGAAGAGAGAAAAGGAAGCAGTTAAACCTTTAAAGACTGGAGTGAAGTTAAATTTAATTAAAGAGATAAAGGAAAAGTAGAAGGAAAAAAAAAATAATTAATGAGAAGAGAAGCTAATTAAAGGGAAAAGAAGAAAAATGAGCTAATAGTAATAATTAGTCACTGTGTTTTATATATACGAGAAAATATATCTTAGATTTATCAACAACTGACTGGAAAAATATTCCTTAATCAAAGATAACCATTGTGTCGTTTTTATTATAGTTAATCCTGCGATTTGGTGAATTAATTGACATTTAATTAGCATGTGATCGAATCATCTTCTTTGGTATTTCTTCCTATTTCACTTCTTATTCGTCTCACCACTTCCTCCCCTTCCTCACATTCTCCCTTGCTCCTTATTGCCCTCCCCCTTTCTTCCNACAATCCAACCCCTAATAAGGCCACGTAGCTTCGTAAAATTCAGTGGATTAAGGTGTTCATGCCAGCAATTTCCATTCCATCAACACCATACTGCTGGCTCCCAATGTTTCTTTCATGGGACCGAAGAGGCGCTGGTCTGAAGTCTCGTCACCTCGAAAAAGCCTTTTAAAAAGTGTGTCTCTTTCACCGATCACCGATTTTGAGCGTTATTTTTTTAACTAGTTTTAAGCGTTTTTTTGTTCTCTATTCTACTTATTTAAGCCTGTTTCACCCCTTATTTTCTCCGAAACAAAGCGACCGTAGACTTCTGTGAAAACCTGACTGACTCTCTCTCAGACTCCGATGCTAACTCAGCAAGGGCTATGCGCTCTCAGTTTTAGGATAAAGCCTTTGCTGTTGCTGGATTGCAAGAGTTGCAGGAGTTGACGGGCTTGCAGGGAGGGCTTTATCTGCTGTGGTTGCAATAAGGTTCCGCCTCTTGCGTCTTCTAGATTTGCATTTAGACGAAGGACGTTTCTGTAGTCTAAAGTTCGATTCCTACAAACGTTCTGTGGTCTCTTGTAAATGTTTCAAAGGATATCTTTTCCAGAAACATGGAATTCATTTTTGAATACACATACACACACACACACACACACACACACATACACACACACACAACCACACACAC
>NW_020870391.1:480168-482668 GCF_003789085.1 Penaeus vannamei | reverse complement strand
GCCAATTACGATGGGAATTGTCTATATTTGTGACTGACTGTATGTGTCAGATTAACACCGAAAGTATCGTATTTTTCCCTGTGGCCTGATGCGTGTCTTCCCTCCCTCCGCCTGTTCCACTACTAGCAGCTCCACTACGAGGGAGGGACACCGAAGCAGCTAGGAGATACACCCATTCACATTCTCTCTCCGTGGAAGGATATTTGTGCGTGCGTGCAGGCACACCCAGAGGGTGGACGGGGTCTAGCGTACATTACTTCGGATATAAAATAAAACGTAATTTATTATTATTTATTATGGTCGTTATTTTTGTCATCAAAATAATTTTAATAATCACTATCATTAATGATATATTATATTTTCTGTTATTATTGCTGTTGTTGTCGTTGTTTGCTATCATTAGTTCATTATTGCTGTTATTGTTAGTAGTCGTAGTAGTAGTACCAATATTACTATTATTATTGTTGTTGTTATTGTTTTTATTACTGAGAAACTGTCAAGGGGAGAGTGGAACGGCGTCATTGCATTCAATTGCATACACAGCCCTTGTGTACATTAACCCCTAAACGCCTAAACGGCTATATTTAACCAAAGAACCATGGCTGTGCGTCAACATATATATAATGTATATGCCATTTCGCATAGTGGACGACATTCTGGTAACAGTGCAGTTCAGTGCAGCTCGGGTTATTATCAAATTATTAATTGATTAGTTTTTTATTCTTGTATCATATAATTAAACATCAATGTACCATTCACCTGTCATCACTTCTGGTCAACAGTTCATGAATGTTGTCTTTCTAAGATGTTGCAGCAAGACAAAAATTATACTGCATGCGACCCTTTCCCCTGCCCCCCCCCCCCCCAACAACCTACATCAGTTGCAAGCAAAGATGCTGTACGTTCGTTTCTTGATCGTGAATTTTAGAGGCAAATTCTGACTAGCTTGATTTGTATCTCGAGACACTAACAAAAGCGTTAGAAAAAGACCGCGACAGAGCAAGGAAGTGGACACGTTTTGGGCGTGCCAAGCGGGAGCAACTTTCAGCCTGTGCCAACCAGCGTACTCTGCCTGAAACACTTCGAGCCCGATTGCTTTGCGAACAGAATGGCTTAGGACATGGGATTTGCAAAACGGTAGGCCATTTCCGATTTATATTTGTCATGATCACAACAGCATAGGGATACGTATATAATGAGTATATATATAAAGGTTTCAAGAGCAATGTAGTATAACAGGGAGTAATCTGTACAATATCATAATATGGTTATATAACACGTATCTACACCTATATACTTAATCAAGGAGTGCAAAATGGAAATAAGGTATACAAATATACGCTCCAAATATTTATTTATAACAATAGATATCAGAAGCTAAAACGCAAATTAAGTACAAAAACAGAATATAACTTTATATTGGACTTGTACATCCATTATATATGGTACATACTGGAAATAGTTTGTGCTGACATGACATTATTTAATATCTGAACGCTGATACAAATGTCTTTTTTGATTGGTTAATTGACTGACAATATCGCACAAGAAAATCATATAGAATTAGAAAAAAATATATCAGGCAAACGGATAGGAAACGGTATGCTTTCTCTCTATGTGGATGGTGTGTGTGTGTGTGTGTGTGTGTGTGTGTGTGTGTGTGTGTGTCCATCCATATGCTTCACTGTGTGGATGTGTTTTCTGTTTGCTGAATCCGATGCAAATTATATGACATGTGTTTCCACCTGCTAACACCTCTCACTGTTGTATTCGTGTAATCCTACACTACTCATTAGCATACCACTGTTGTCGCATACAAAAGGCACTGCATTACATGGAGGCACTTAGAGCCTACAATAATTTATTTACCTTTTATATGATATTTATATATCTATATTTATATGATATATACATATATACATATACATGTCTGTGTGCGTGTGTAGATAGCAAGATACATAGATATATAGATAGATACATACATAGAGATAGACAGATACAGAGATAGATACATAGATAGATACATCTTTAAAATGTTTTCTTCATGGTTACAACATGCAAATATACTAAGACATTATAACATCATATTAACATCATTAACAAAACTGCTAATCTAAGTTGACTCATTGTGACGACATCTTACTATAGAACTGGCTATTTAAAGCAGGAATCAGTGAGGTCCTTCAAAAAAGAACGTCTTTTAGATGTCAGAATACGGGGGTGGGTCATCCTTGGGTTTCCAGTTAGGATCTTGTGGTGGAGCAGAGGGTCCTTGGGGAGTTGCAGAATAACCATGTGGAGGTGGGTACTGTCCCTCCGCAGGTGGATACTGCCCTTGAGGTGGATACTGCCCCTGAGCTGGATACTGCCCCTGTGGAGGTGGGTAATGCCCCGTTGGATAAGAACCCTCTGGCTTTGCAAAGTGTCCTTGCCCGCCAGAAGGTGGAGCGAACGTCTGCCCTGGCGCCATTGCAGCTGCTTGTCCACTGCCAGCATGTAT
>NW_020870391.1:475168-477668 GCF_003789085.1 Penaeus vannamei | reverse complement strand
GTGTATAATTATATGCATATAATGATGTATATATTATGTGTGTATATTGTATATATGTAGTGCATATGTGTTGTAGTGTGTGTGTGTGTGGTATATGTAGTGTGGTGTGTGTGTGTGTGTGTGTGTGTGTGTGTGTTTCGTGTGTGTGTGTGTGGTGTGTATGTGTGTTGTGGTGTCAATGATACAGTATAGATTAATCATATTGAGCTCATACTATAAGTAAAACAAGTGCAGTAAGCGAAAGTATATAGAATGAAAGGAAAAACATTGTTAATACTTTTTTCTCATACAGATGTTTCATGTAAACATCATCACTATGGTGACACTTGGCAACTCTTCCCAAATGAAAAGTCGACGCTTACCTCAAGCTGATTTTAAAGAATAATTGTTCATATTTTTACTTTAAATATAAACATTTCCTCACATAGAAGACCGGAAAAAACGAAACAAGCTATCCACACTGTTTAAAAATAATACATTCAGAAACAGAGAAATGGCATCGATTTTCCGCCATTGCCATTTCCCACCAAACAGTTTGTTTACATCGTCAGACTGGTCTATTTTAACAAACTTTTAGTTTTCATATTTCAGATATACACCTGTGAGTTCAGCTAATTACGATGGGAATTGTCTATATTTGTGACTAACTGTATGTGTCAGATTAACACCGAAAGTATCGTATGTTGCCTCTTAGTCTGATGCGTGTCTTCTGTACCTCCGCCTGTTCCACAACTAGCAGCTCAACTACGAGCAGCTACGAGATACACCCATTAACATTCTCTCTCCGTAGAAGGATATTTGTGCGTGTTTGAGGTGGACGGGGTGTGCCTGAAAAATAAAACGAAAAAAAAAGTTGTAAGTTAGTGTCTTGATAGTGATTTTTAGAGGCAAATTTTGACTAGCTTGATATGTATTTTGAAATACTAACATAAGTATTTGCAGTTATTAAAAATTCGTCACTGATGTTTCTCGTTAATTACTGTAAACAGTTGTGTTTATGTAAACCGCTATTATAAATAAACGATCATTAATGGTCGTTTATTTATCTGCTTACTACTATTTTCATTTCATCTATTCTTAGTAAAATATTTATAAAAATACTTGAAAATGGAATCCAATGTAAAATAGCATAGTCTACCCCAACTACCATTTTTTGTGTAAGTAATCACAATCCATTTTCTTTTATTGTAAGATAGACTATTATATTTATTGTGGACACAATACTTACGTTTTCTTTCACATCAGTCCATTGATGTTAAGGGTAAAGACGACGATCTCATCTTAACTGCTTTTGCATACTTAAATGCTCCCGTCGAAGCATTGTTATATCCATTGTAAATAAAACATTTTGATTTTTTAAAAGGAGCAAACTGTTTTAAAGACGAAGTAAGCACTTGTTTCATGCAAATAAATAACTATTTCAACTTTGGCCTTGGAAATGGACATAGAGAGCTGGCGACTAACAGTCATTAATGGACATTTCGTCTCTTGCGGGTACTAGTTATACGTATTACTGGCAGATATGTTTTATATAATGCATTGTACCTTTGATAATGGCTCGGTGCTCTCCCCATCCACAAACTCATCTTAATAAGAATAAGCCCTGAAAATTTCACGTATAAATCTTCTACTGTTCACAAGTTCTGTCTCTTCCTGAAAACTGGGTGCTAGGGGCCAATGTTTCACACATTTTTTGGAGGATAGATGTATAAGGGACCCGACTTTTTATAACCACGGGGAAACCACCGTATACAGCTGTTAAGACTTTTATATCGCATGTACACCTATACACTGTACGTTCTGCACTAAGTGGAGGCTACATTGTGGAAATAAAATATACACATATATACTCAAAATATTCATTGACAACAGGTGTAAACTGATACACCCAAAAAGTAAGTTTCTTGAGGTAACATCGATACACTTCAAGGCAAATGGAGCATTGGAATTGATAACTGACTGATTTTGCATGGTGCATGTAGAAAGTAGTATGTGTAGGCGTGATGCTCGCTCATACCGGAACGAGGTGCAGAAGGCCTGTGTGCAACTGGATAGCTGAAGACCCGCGCCCTTATATAACTTGAGACGAAATGAAGTGCTTTTTGCTTATTTATGATCCTCTATGTCTCTGTGTGATATCCTGTGCTTGTGTACATATAAAATAACTATTGTTGCTTTTAACGAATTTAATTTCTCTCATCCACTATACTCTATTCATTTACTTTAAGTTTGCAAAATAATTGACTGATATAGTAAAGTTCGTTTAGTAAAAAAAAAAAAAAAAAAAAAAAAAAAGAGAGAACCAACTCAGTGTGAATACATATGTCCGATGTCACCTTCATCTGCCAACATTAAAAAAAAAACATAAACATTACAAAATGTTCGTTAATACTATCATGGATTCACAGCAAAAATTCCCTTAAAAATAAAAGAGAATCGACCTCTTAGATTTCCGAGTAGGGCGGTGGGTCATCAGTGAACTTCCTCTCGGGTTCTTGCA
>NW_020870391.1:455168-462668 GCF_003789085.1 Penaeus vannamei | reverse complement strand
ATATGTATGGATGCGTACGGATGCAAGAACTGCCCTTACCCTTTTGCTTTCCCCTCCCAGGTTTCCTGATCCACTTCTTCGCAAAGGCGAAAAAGAAAGCATCAAGAGAGTTCAAATCCCTTCCAGCCGACCACCCCGACCGCCTGAAGTACGGTGTTGAAGCACACCCGACAGACACGTCCACCTCATCTCCAGTAGCCAGCATTTATCACTTCCTCTCCCAAAGAGAAGGAAGTGGTGATAGCACTGGAGTAGTAGCAATTAGGACAGCACAGCCATCTGTTCCGCCCTTGTCCTATCGGCAAGGATTTCCCTTAGAGAACTCGTACTTCGCTCCACAGGTGCATTCTACTGCTCCTCCACCTCTGAGAGAGTACTCACCTCCACGAGTAGATTATCCACTCTTCCTTGGACCTTCTGCTCCTCCAATGCGAGTGACCAATGAAACTCACTCAAAATACTTGGATGACTCTCCACCATATTCGGAAATCGAAAAGCTTGGTTTTAATTCTTGATGTAATATATTTGTATATCTCTTATTTATTTTTTGTATACTACTAGTGTAATGAAAATAAAAGTCAGATAAGATGATATTGATTACCATTACTTCCATAATTGATTATTGTTTTTGATTTAAACGAAAATGAATTTGTTATTTTTTCCATTATATTTTGGGTGTTGCAAGAACTTCAATACCCAATGAATGAAATGCTCTACATCTGCTTATCAGTCGATTAGTAATGCATCGTGTCAGGAGTAATTGTGTAAAACGGCAAACAAAGACTTTACCTACTTTAATTTCAAGCAGTGCCTTATGTGAAAAACTGTATAAAAGGATCGAAGAGTTAATCTATAGTCCAACATTTACACTGGGTTTTCAGGTTAAAAAAACAAAAAACAAAAACCAAACATGCTAACTCAGCATGTGCAAACACGATTCACTAGGTTGACCTTACACACTAACACATACATTGTACAAGCAGAAACCTGCATTTGATAGAGCGAGAACCATTTCATATTGGCATTTGCATTTAGTTTCATACCAAATTTAATTTACTTTTCTGTCATCATTTTAGATATAGAAATGATTATATATTGTGCGTGGTCTCAATCAACCATTATTTATGTGTCAGAGCCCATACACAGAATCCATTATCAAATGCAATGTTATATATTACTTTTTCCACAGGTTACTTTATGCATTTACTTTAATTATACTGCAATATATAAATATTTCGAGTATATATTTCTATTTTTCTGTTGAACATCCTTGATGGGGTAAGGTAAATTCACAAGAACTAGGCTTAGACTGTTTTCCATTGCAATACCAGTAATTTGCTTTAAATAATCGCCGTCAAAAATAAAGACACACAAACGGATATGATTAGTAAAGTAATTAACCGGAATACCCATCCAAGTTTCCTACCAAGAAAATCTAGCACGTCGTCAAGCAAGACATTAGTGAAGAGAGAATCCACATCAACACTCATTAGCTTCTTACCGTGCGTCGGCAAATTTCTAAATTTATCTATGAAATATATATATATATATATATATATATATATATATATATATATATGGATTTCATATATATATATACACACACACACATATATAATGATGATTGGCGATCACAAATTTTGCAACCAACCACTGAACAACTCTTGTTATTGTGGCTTTGCGCGCGCCAGTCAGTCAGTCAAGCAAGCGAAAACGGAGAGAGGGAGACCCTTCCGGCTCGACCTCACATCCAAGAATGACCCCACGAATAGCGTCGAACCCTCGGGCTTTTACGCCGTGTGACGTCATGCGCGAGACGGACGAATTTGGTCGCTTAGTGAGACTTGCTCTTACTATGATAATCCCCAGCAGGCGATAATATATATATATAATATATATATATATATATATATATATATATATATATATTATCACAACCACACACACACACACACACACACACACAACACACATACATACATATATATATATATATATTATTATATATTATATATTATATATATATCACACACAACACACACACACACACACACACACACACACACACACACACACACACACACACACACATATATAATATATATATATATATATATAATGTATATATATTATATATTATTATATATATTATATTTATTATTAATTATTATTTACATGTGTCTAACCCGACCGGCCATAAGTAAAAACTAACAAAAAATAAAAATTAATGCGTACTGTCCTCTACACAACAAAAATGCATGAAAACCACCACAGAAAAAACTTTATCTCTTAATCCCTTACTTCCTTTTAGGTAGCCACCTTTCCCTAGCCTCCCCCCCCCTCTCCTACCCTAAGGAACCTTCCCTTCTCTCCTCTAGTCCATTCTACGTCGACTCCTATATATTATATATATATATATTATATATATTATATATATATTAATATCTATATCGCAGCCACACGCTCATACGCTTCTATACCCTTCTCCCCCCCCTCCTTTAGTCCATTCTACGTCGACTATATATATATATATATCTACCTTCCCTGTCTGTATCGCAGCCACACACACTCACGGCGCTTCTATAGCCCCTTCTCCCCCCCCCCCTCCTTTAGTCCTTCTACGTCGACTCCTATATATATATATATATATATATATATATATATATATATATATATATATATATATATATATATATATACCTTCCCTGTCTATATTCGCAGCCACACGCTCACACGGGCGCTTCTATAGCCCCCTTCTCCCCTCCCCCCCCCTCCTCTAGGCTCGCGACGCCAGGGTATCAGGTTCTCCCAGC
Source organism: Penaeus vannamei (assembly GCF_003789085.1). NCBI lineage: Eukaryota > Metazoa > Arthropoda > Malacostraca > Decapoda > Penaeidae > Penaeus > Penaeus vannamei. Next base: position 459,855 of record NW_020870391.1, on the reverse strand, counting down.
GGGTCAATCTGCTCTAGACTCTTCTGAGCCTTCGAAACCCTAGAGGACTGGACCCATCAACACCCGATACGAGACGGTCGCGATTGAATTAAATGCGAGGGAGAAGCAGAGGGGAGGGCAAGAGGGTGACATATAATAGACATGTAGAGAGATAGAGAGATAGATAGATGGAGAGATAGATGATAGAGATAGATATAGATAGAGATGGTGGATGGATGGATAGAGATAGAGATAGATAGCTAGATAGAGAGAGAGAGAGAGAGGAGAGACAGATAGATAGAGAGAGAAGAGAGAGAGAGGGAGAGATAGATAGATAGATAGAGGAGAAGAGAGAGCAAAGAAGGAGATGCATAGTAGCAGACTGAGAAAGAGCCAAAGTCTGAAGGACAAACAGACAGAACAAGAAAGAAACAACAACAAAAAAAGACAGACAAAGACAGTCAGAGAGAAACCTCATGCAGGCAAAACAAAGGACCCATCCATGAAGAAACTAGACGTCTGATATACATATAACTGCACAAACGACGGATTTAGAACATGAAAGGATTGTCCAGTGAACAGAACAGGATAGGTAGAGGGAGAGATGAGAAGGATTTCCAGGTGAAGAGGGAAGAGAGAGGGAGGAGGAGGAAGAGAGAGGAGAGGATAGGAGGAGAGAGAGAGAGGATTAAGGAGCTGTGGGAGGTGGGGAGAGGGAGGAACGGAGAGAGAGAGGGAGGGAAGGAGAGGGGAGAATAGGGAGGGGAGAGAGAGAGAGGAGAGAGAGAGGGAGGAAGGAAGAGAGAGGGAGGGAGGGAGGGAGGAGAGGGGAGGAAGCGAGGGAAGAGGAGAGAAGGAGGGGAGGAAGAGGAGGTGGAGGAGGGAGGGAAAGGAGGAGGGAAGACGGAGGGAGAGGAGGAGGAGGAGAGAGAGGGAGGGAGGAAGAGAGAGGGGAGGGAGGGAAGAGAGAGTAAGGGGAGAGAGGAAGGAGGGAGGGGAGGAACGGAGAGGGAAGAGAGAGGGAAGGATGGGAGGGGAGGAACGGAGGGAAGGGGAGGGAGGAGGATGGGAGGAGGGAGAGAAGGGAGATGCATTGGGAGGGAGATGGGGGAAGAGTTGAGGAAGCGAAAAGGAGGAGTTAGGAGGAAAGGAGATGAGAGGAGGAAGGAGGTAGAGGATGATAATAATGATGCACAGAGAAAGAAGAGCAGCGAAGCAGGAAGAGTGATTTAAAAAATGATAATAAATAAATAGATAGAAATAATAATAACAAAGAAGGGAGAGAAGGAGAGAGAGGAATACGAGGAGAAGGAGGCTTAGGAGGAGAATATGGAGGAGCCGGATGAATGTGGAAAGAGGGAAGATGGAAGGAGGAAGTAAGGAGGAGGAGAAAGAGAAGAATGATGAGAAGGAGGAGAAAAAGAAGGAAGGAGGAAGAAAGGGAGGAGGGGGAGAAAAAGCAAAAGACGAAAGGAGGAGGAGGAGGAAGAGAAGAAAAAGAGGTGGAAGAAGTGGAGGGAGAAAAGGAAGAGAAAGAGGAGGAGGAAGAATAAGAAGAGAAAGAAAAGGAGGAGGAGAAAGAATAAAACAGAGAAAGAATAGGAGAGACAAAAGGAGGAGTAGGTGAAGGGAGAAAAAGGAAAAGAGGGAGGAAAAGGAAGGGGGAGGAAGGTGGATGAAGGAGAAAGAGGAGGAGTAGCAAGAACAGGAGGAGGAGGAGGAGGAAAATAAGGAAAAGGGAGGAGGAAGAGAGAAAATGAAGAGGAGAAAGAAAGGGAGGGAGGTGGGGAGAGAGAAAGAGGAGGAGAGAGACAATGAGGAGGAAGAGGAGGAGGAGGAGGTATAGGAATAGGAAGAGGAAGAGGAGGAGGAGGAGGAGGAGGAGGAGGAGGAGGAGGAGGAGGAGGAGGAGGAGGATATAGCGAAGTTGAGGGAATTGAGAACTCCAATCGGTCCCACACTTCAGTCTAGCGGCGCATGCCCAGTGGTGCTGTCAAGTACACGTACGCGTGGAACCAAACTGTTCTCCGATGTCTTTGCTAGTAGTGCGACGTGAATATAATTACGCAGCGAGTCTATGAAGTTCCCTCGATCTTAAAAACGTGTGGTATAACGAACTTGTCCCTTGAAATAAGAGTGAAAATGTCAAATGAATCTGAAACACAAACTGACGGAGAACTGGTTGTGGTTGTGACAGAGGGAGATGCCAGTTATTGTATTTAGAGTGTCCATTTAATTTCCAACCTCGTCTTGTACACGTTGAAAACACAAGCATAAATTCTTTTTGGCAAGATAACTATGGACACAGATACTAGTCCTATATATAACCAAACAGTCAAATGAGACTGCTTGAAGGCAACTCGCCATGTTAAGCAGGCAACGTTGGAGCATATAGTTCTCGATTTGACTAACACCTGCCTGCTTTGACCAATGTTTATAACACTATCCCTATACACGTGATCAGTGTAACTTGTGATCTTGTAGATACAAAGACTTAGACCGTGTAAGAAAAACATATATCATAAAAAAATAATCATCATGAGTGCTAATGGTAAGTCCTTCGTGGAAAGATATTCATTGTCATATTAGGTTTCATATAGCTTTGATATTTCTTTACAACGTTGATGGTTTGTCGTCTTCTAAGCTTTCAGGAATTGTAATATGATGAGATAGGAGATACTGTTTAACTCGAGTTAGGATGAGAACAATTTGATGTCGTTTCAAGTGAAGAAATAGTCGGATTAAGGAAATCCATGGTTTTATTTTCCGCGTTTTTTTTTTTTTTTTTTTTTTTTGAGTTCTTAGAAGGAGGAATTATGTGAGTATTGAGAATATGGTATTGACGATAAAGATGATATTGTTAACAAAACAGGGCTATAATATTGATAGCTATTGCAGAAGATATGATAATGATAGTTAATAACAATAATGACATTGATAGTTTACAGTAGTAATCTTAAATGACGCTTTTAATAAGAAAAATGATATATGAAGGTAACAAATAAAACCTAATAACAATATAACAAACGAAACTAACAACAGAAACATTAACATTATCAATAAAATTGGTAATAATTGCCGCAGTGATGATAGCGGGATTAAAAATTAGGAATTATAATAACAATTTATTTTAAAGAGTATAAGCAGTAGTAAGGTAATGGACTAGAATAATAATGGTAATAATAATAGGAAAAAAAATACAATTCCTGATCATATGTTATTAATAAGGATGATAAATGTGAGTTACAGTGATACAGAAAAAATATAGAAAAGTAGTTAATTAAATGTATGATAATTATGATAATAAGTTGTAAAAGTGGCAATAATGTGATAATGACAATAATAATAATTGCAATGATAATGAAAATGATAATGATTATGGTAATAATGATGATAATCAAGATAATGATATTAATAATGTTATTGATAATGATTATGATAATAACAAGTAATACTAATAACAATAATGATAGTAAGAGTCATATTTATAATAATGATTATAATAGTAATGATACAAAATGAAAATGATTTTTAAGATGATGATGGTAATAATGATAATGATTATTATTATGTTAATAGTAATAATGATACTAAAAATAGTATTAGTAATAGTGAAAATAGTGATAGTAACAATAATGATAATGATCATAATGATGATGCTATCAGTATTAGCAGTGATAATCAGAAGGATACTAATTATAACGCTTATAATGATAATGATTACAATCAGTATCTAATGATAATTACGAAATAATAATGATAGTGATATTGGTAATAATGATAATGGTAATAATATTGATAATGATGCAAATAATATTAACGATAATGATAACAAAATGACGATGATGTGGTAGTATTGATAATAATAATGATAGTAATGATAATGATAGTGAAATTCTTATAGTAAAAATAATAATAATGATGGTAGTATATGATAATGATAATTATGATAATAGTGATGATGTTAATAATGATAATAACAGCAATGATAAGACATTCACGGTGACGATAAAGATAATAATCATAATGACCTTTATGATTGTGGTTATGAAAGTAGTAAAAATGGCAATAAGTCGTAATAGCCATAGTAACAATGACAGTGATGATAATGATAAAACCAATAACGATAATATAAACTTTGATAGTATTATCAATGATAATAATAAAAGCAGAAATAACAAGAATGACCCTAGTAAAAGTAAAATGATAATGTTAATAAGACAATGACCGTATTAACAAAGAATGATAATGATGGTAATGTTGGTGTTAATAGTGATTATGAAAATATGTTTTACTATTAATAATATCTCTATATTCCCTATAAATGCGGGCTTGATGTCTGTCAAATTTAATCATAGTATTTAAACCTGTAACCGTATTCCATATGATTGCAGTAATACCAACAGTTTCTGTACATTTGCTATTTTAACGACTTGTTAGGGAGGTTAAGGAGGAGGGAGGGGGGGGTAGGAGGCGAAGGGGGAAGGCAGAGGGCGGAGGGACTTAAGGTGCCGTCACACTAGCACTTTTTTCCGTCATTTTTTTTTTTTTTTTTTTTTTTTTTTTTTTACAATTTTCTGAAATTTTGTCCATTTTTTGAGCGAATTGTCGATTCTCCAGTCAGACGATAATGATCGTTTCCGTCTGAAAACCTTTCCGTCAACTTTTTCAGCCAAGCATAGTCAAATCAAGAGCTATATTCGAGAAT
>NW_020870391.1:445168-450168 GCF_003789085.1 Penaeus vannamei | reverse complement strand
ACAATATAATCACCCCACCACCGCTTTACCACTCTCCTCCACCACCACCACTTACCACCGCCATACCACACACCACCACCGCCACTACCGGCTTCCACCACCGTCACTAATAACCACCACTACATTCACGTCCACTACCACCACCATCTCCTACCACCACCACATATCACCACCAGGACCTACTACTATCACTTACCACCACCATCACGTAACACCACCTACCACCGCCACTTGCAACGACCACTTTCACCACCAACACAATCACCACCACTGCCTTCACACCTCAACCCACTTACCACCACCATCACCACCACCAACGCCGCCATTCCCCCCCTAATTTAATTCATAATCCATGGCATTAATACCGAGGACACTAATTTCAAGAGACGAATAACATCGAACTCATCCCATTTGCAACATGGATTATTGCAAATTCCCAACTCGATGATTGATGCCATTTGCAATACACATCAACACAGTGTCTAGACAAAACCTTTCCTTCCCTCAAAGGCTATCAATAAATGCATGAGCTTTCGACATAGTTATGGAATGCTGTTCAACCTGATGGGCGCATCTCTTTAAAAAAAAAAAAAAAAAAAAAAAAAAAGAGATAGGGAGAGAGAGGGAGAGAATGGAGGAAGATGAGAGAGGGAGAGAGGGTTGGAAGAAAAGGGAGGGGCAAAAGGGAGGTGATTGGAGGAAAGTGACAGAGAAGAGGAGAGAGGTAGAAGAAAAGAGGGAGGTAAATGAGAAGGAGAGCAATGGAGGAACATGAGAAGAGAGAGAGAGAGAATGAAGAAAAGAGGAGGTGGCAAAAGAGGAGTGAGTGGAGGAAGGTGAGAGAGAACGAGGTAGTAAGAAAAGAGGACGTTGGGAAGAGAGAGTGAGGAAATGAGGAGAGAGAGTGGAAGAAAAGGAGGGAGGCAAGATACGGTGTACAGTGGAAGAAGCGTGAGAAGAGAACGACGTCTTTCATATATATCCTCACTCCGGTTCTATGCCAACAAAGCAGCAGGACCCTTAGAGAAAAAAGAGGACACGGGCTAATAGACGCAGAGGTTGAGAGAGTGAGAGGTGACGAGAGGAGGTGTGTAGAAGAAAAAGGAGGAGCAAGAGCGAGATAAAGGATATATCTGTGAGAGAGAGAGAGGGGAGGAGGATAGAAAAAAGAGCGACATAGGAGAGGAGAGAGGAGAAGGTGAGCAGAGGGAGGAGGTAGAAGAAAAGCAGGAGGGGCAAAGACGACGAGTGAGCAGAACGTAGACAGAGGAATTAGGATCCTGATGTCAGCCAAGAAACAAACAGGACGACAGTGACTTTAGGAAGAGAGAAGAGTAAGCGATGGCCCAGAGTGCCAGGTGAGGAAGCCGAGGAGAAAAAGATAAACTCTCCCTTGCATATACTAGCTCATATCATTTATATTTTAACCAATCTTTGCTCAGTATTTTTATGTAACCTATTTCAACATCCCTAATGCGTGCCCACTGCTCGATCTACTATAAATAATACATTACTTACTCTGTTACTACTATTTATTACTTCATTTTCCTTCCCTCAAATGCAACTCTTGTACCCGCTCATTTCTTCCAAGTTGATGGTTCCATACTCATATGTATAGATTTAATTTAAGAGAAAAAAATATCGATAGAGCATTTGAGATAGATATTTATATTCTTATTGTTTCATTATTCGCGGGGGGTGTATTATGTTGAGTTTTGTTGAATCTTAGTTAATTTTTACGATGTATTATAAATTGTTCAACATGCATCACATATTGTATAGATTGTTGTAATTATATTAAATATTATCTCATGCATGAAGTTGTAGCTTATTGTGTGTTGTTAGTAGATTGCCAGGAGGAATAGGTATACTTGTTATTTGATATCATCATATATTGTTTCTCATCGTTAATGTTATTTTTGGGAAATCATATGCTTGATGTTGAAATTATCTGTTATTTTTGCTATTGTTTACTGTCTTTATATTATATTGTTATATATATATTCTCAATGCATATATTATTGCTTTCTTGTTACTCTTCTATTTTCATCACTTATCAGAACACTATAAAAAAGAAAAACATTAATTACTACATTGTCGTTATCATCATTAAGCAAGAGCGAGAAAAAGAAGGGAGAGAGAGTCAGAAGAAGGAAAAGAGAGAGGAAAGAGGAGGAGAATTGGCCGGACAGGAGAGAGATGAGTGTAGGCAGAGAAAGGGGCGGTGAGCGGAGCGAGAGGGAGGACACAAAAATAGAGGACTACCAAAAGGAGAGATTAAGGGAGAAAAAGGAAAAGAGGAAAAAGGAAGGCCAGGAAACTGGATGAAGGAGAAAGAGGAGGAGTTAGCAAGAACAGAGGAGGAGGATGGAAAATAAGGGAAAAAGGAGGAGAAGAGAGAAATGAAAGGAAAAGAAAGGGAGGGGAGGTGGAACTAAAAAACGACCGAAGAAGGAAGATAAAGTGAAGACAAAAAAGAAACGTAATCGAAAGAGCCAGGAAGAAAGAGGATGACATTACCACCTTTACTGTCAGACTATCACCATGAGCATTTGTGTGTTTGCGCCTCTCTTCATATTCCACTTCGCCCCCTTTGTTATCTCCCATCCCTTTATACACTATCTCTTTCTCAGAGTCTCCGCACGCGCTGCAGAATGGCCACACCCCCTCACACCAGAGGGAACAGCACCGCCTCTCGCAAAACATTCCCCAGAGTCTCATGCATCAGGTACCACCGGCTCATGACGAGGCACGACGAGCAGAGAGCAGCAGGCACAGCAACACAGGCCACACCGCAGCAGTCGCAGCAGTACCTCCAGGTTTTCCCACGCAGCATCAGAAATGTCCCGCCTGGCGACCTCAAGCAGCGAACCAGTCCCCGGGGAGTGCAGCAACCCTTCCTTACCTACCATGTGAGTGCGAGAACCCCGAACAGCCTTTCGAAGGGTATCTTGGCCAAGCTGCCGCCGTACCTGCAGAGAGGACACGGTGAGGACCTTTCTCTTGTCTTCCCCGTCTCCTCCTCTTCCCCCTTCCCTTTTCCTCTCTTCTCATCTCCTTTGCTTCCATTAATCCACTTCTCTCTTCCATCCTCCATCCCCTTTGCTCTACATTTTCCTTCTTTTCTCCTTCCTTATCTTGCCATTCCCTTTCTCTTCTCTTCCTCGTTCTCTTTGCCTTCCTGCCTCCTCCCTCTTCATCTTATTCTTCCCTCTCGCTCCTTCTCTTTCTCATCCACTCTCTTTCCCAATCTTCTCTCACTCTACCGATTTACATTCATTTTCCCATCATCTCTCCCATGTACACATATTAAACATGCTTACTCCACACTCCTTGAAAACCATATATTATAAACATTATCATACTGAGATGAAGAAGAAGAGAGAGAATATTTTGATATCAATATATTTATCTCAGGAAATAGAAAGACAGATCCGATGGAAATCGAATAAAGACAAGTAGAGATACACAACAGCATGTACATATATAGATGAGAGTACAGATATTATTTATTTGTTTTTTTTTTTTGTTAGGTTATAGATATAGAGAAATGAGCTAGGATGACGTAAGAGATGAGAATGTTTGTTTTGATTTTATAATAAATAATCGGTACATAGATCTTACACCATGTCCAAAATCTAGAACCGGTTATAAACATATGAAACAAACAGACAACACGTCGACAGATATAGATATCATAAAAATCCATATGGCGCAGAAAGATATAAAAATCATATGAAACAAATCAGGTCGACAGACAACGAAGATATCACATAAATCCCTATCTCTCAAGGAGAGTGGTGATAGTTACCCCGTAAGGCTAACACGCCGAGAATCTTCTGACCATCTCAAGCTTCTAGTGGGTCGTTGCGCGACATGCGAACGGCACCACTGTCGGGACCGACAGCACCGTGGAGGCATCCTAGCCCCGTTTTGACTGTGAAAGGTTCTCCTTGGTCATAGTGACAGTCGGAACATCTTCCGTCCTCAACCAAGCGGGGCCGGATCCTCCATGCTACTGGTGGTCACCTTCTTAAGTGTCCTGACTGTTTGAACTACGGTATCGACTAGTGCGTGCGGAGTGGATAATGACCCTAATGTAAGAACAAAAAAGTGTTATCGCGTATGGGAGAGTAGTGGAACGTTACTAGAAAGATGAGAAAGAGCAGAGCATGACAGGGAGAGGAAAGGAAGGAAGGAAGAAGAGAAGAGGAATTGCGAACGAAGGATGAGAAAGGGAGTCTCGGGAGAACAGAAGGAAGACGAGACTAAGCCACGTACTCTATAGTTCCGACAGAGGGAAGAACGACGTCGCGAGGACATAGGAGCAAGGAACGATAGAGTAGTGGAGGAGGAACATAGAGAAAAGGATTCATTTCGAGGAGAAAGATAATAGGAGTAGGGGGAACAAAAAAACGATACGGAGGCGGAATAGTGGGGAGCGAGAAGGAAACGAGACGAGTAAGAATCTGGAAACGGGGAGAGAAAGGCAAGCCTGGGTGAGAGAGAGAGAGAAGCACGAGCGAAAACAAGGAGTCAGAGAGGAAAGAAGATAGACAGGGAAAGCAGAGGAGGCAATAGTGGTATCGTCCGAGGACTGGTTAGAGAAAGCGAGAAGAGTAAGCTCGAGAAGCAGAGACAATTAGGTAAGCGAGAGGCGGAAGTAGCAGGGAGAAAAAAAAGAAAGAGAGAGGTAGAAAAGGTGAGAACAGTTAAGAGAGTGGTAAGGGAGAAACGAGAAACCGAGGAGGACGGGATGGAGAGAGGCACGCAAAGGGGGAATGAGAGCGGACCTAAAAGAGTGAGAAGAGGGGAGATGAAAGGAAGAGAGGAGGGAGACTATAGAAAGGAAAGATAGTGAGGAGAAAAACGGAGAAGAGAAGAGGAAGTGGGGGCGGCATTCAAAAAGAGTAGGAAGATCCGACAGAGGGCTCAAGGGGAGAAAGTTGCACGAAAACGAGACTGACGAAGAGAAAACAAAAGAAGAGAATGCTGCAGAG
>NW_020870391.1:435168-440168 GCF_003789085.1 Penaeus vannamei | reverse complement strand
CCGGTCAACGTGTCGCTGCAATTGCTTCCTCTAGCGTGCATGTCACCGTCAGCTGTAGCTTCCTCGACCGTGCTTGTTTCCTCCGACAGCCGCTCCCTGGGAGTTCTTCACTGGATCTATGGGCGTCTTGGCAAGCGATCTTCCAGCGACGTTCCTCCCACGGCATTCTAAGGCGACCGTGCCACAGTTAGGCCTCCTTCGGTGCCGTGTCGGATATCCATGGTCCATCTAATTTATTATCGATCCAGATCATACATGTATGGGCCGAGATATTAAGAGAAAAAGAAAGCAACTGGGAGGGAGGGATGTTAGGTGCTACTAGTCGGTGTTTTTATATTAATTTGCAGTTTTTAACTCTGTTATTTCATTTATTTTCGGGTTTTTTTTTTTCAAGGGGAAAATCAAGATTGGGAGACATAAGTAGCGGTTCGCAAAGACCTACTTGAGCTACGAATCGTCTCCCTTTGACTTATAAATGAACTTAACTTGCCTTCATGAAGTCAGCTCGAAGCTCGACATCTTGTCCTCAGTAATGCAGGTATTTGTGCTTCTTCATCTTTATGGTACTGATGAATGTGTAACATGTAACTAACTGATGAAGTCCACTTTACTGAAAATAATGTAAATGCACTGCAGATACCATGCTTAATATAATTAATATATCACCACAAGATAATTCTGAGCCCAACTCATGGCTGTAAACAAGGAATCTTGGACTAGCCGCTCAGAGTTGTGCACACTCTGCTCACACAATAAATACGACTGACGCACTTGAGACGCAAAGGTTTAGAATTAAGTTTAGGTCCAATTGCCTTCATGTATAATTGCTTCCATATTTAGCCAGAAGATATGTGATTCTTGTTCATTTATTTTTCTCTTTACAATATGATCTCTATTAAAATAATATATAACATAGTATACCATTTCCTGTGAATTGTTCTTATTATGCTATCTTTTTTTCTGGCCTTTTTTATATCATCATCCTCCTTGCTCACTTGCTAAACCGGTATGCTAATATTTCAGCCTCTGAACATGATGTGACCCTCCCGTGCTTATTGACATCTCGCTGTGAATCCTTTATAACATTCGCTACTCTGGCACATGTTGACCTCAGCGGATATTGTTGTTTTCATGTGTTGAATATAGCTCGAGGGCGAGACTTTTGCGTGGCCGAGCGATGTAAACAATACCATTCCATACATCTGTCCCTGGCTGAAAAAAGGCTGTATAGCAAAGATTTACACACGCTCCCAGTGGGCACTCCCCATAAAACTTTTCTACTTACTATGAGTAGATGGGTAATCTCTATATGAAAGATAGCTAGCGCCTAGTTGCACAATCCCTATGTGGATTGTGTAGCTCAGTTGGTATGCGTGTTGGTCTCGCAATCATCATGGAGCTAACGCCGACGGGGGCGCATAGCCGCATCCACCCTTTGCTTGTACCTGCGAGGGTCCCTCATGGCAAGCCGCCAGGCAGGGACTCGGCCCATCTCGAGCTCCTCACGACAGGTTTGATCGATCTGCCCAAGCCATGACTTCCTGGGTCGTCCCACAGGCCTCCTTCACCCAAGGCTGTCTCGAACAGAAACAACCTGGTGGGCGGGATCATCCTGAGGGAAGCGAGCCAGGTGGGCCATATATCCTGAGTTGGCGATCGCGGTTTGTGCAGACAATAGGTTCTGTGCCAGTCTCACGGTGCAACCGTTGGTTTGACACGTGGTCCCGCCAACAGTACCCCATGATCCGGCGCAAGGACCTATTACAAAAGGCATCAAGACGTGACTCCAAGGCGCAGGATAATGTCCAGGTTTCACCACCGTATAGCAAAACTGGCATTATCAGGGCCTTGAAGACTCGTAGCTTGGTCCTTCTGCACAGGTACCGGCCTCTCCAAATACTCCTATCGAGAGAGTTCATGAGTTCATAATATGTGTTTGGAATAATGTAAGCCTTTTTTGGTATCTAACACCTGTTGGTATGTCAGGAATTTATGATTTGATATTCATGCTTAATTAATGATTTCTTTGTATCTCTACTTGATTTGCAATCAAGTAGAGGTGATGTGATTGAATTACATTTTTCATAATTATTGTTTTTATAATTTTAAAAATTGTTCATGCAAGTTATTGTTTGTTCCCTGTGTCTATTTTCCCATTGCTGATTTTTAATGTTTATGCTTATCGTCTTATGTCCAATACTTATTCATAATATATTCTTTATTTACGTATTTGCTAACTGGCTTCATTGATTATTTTATCGCTGATTTCTATTCTTCCTTGCTGATTCTCTTTATTGTATTTACTTTATCACTTATCCAATGTAATACTTTCTTAATGTTTTTTGTCTTGTTTGATTAGGCGTCGGTATATAGGGACAGAAAAAATACATATATATAATATTCATTTATTTGTCTTAAAATAATGCTAGATAACACACGAAAATAAATCAGATTTATTGAGCTACGGTAGATGTTCATAATACTTATAGAATCATAAGTATGTTTACTTAACTCATCCACATAAATCCTGTGTAAAATACAGGATTACTACAAATATTCATGACAATGGACTCGACGAGAGAATATACCATTAATTAGTATATAAAATAATTAGCATGCAAGCTCACATACGCGCACGCACATGAGTTAAGTACCATATTGTTTAATCAGTTTTGTGCCATGGATTATATATTTTTATATCGTGTTAGACTGCTTCACATTCTAACTGATTTTTTCTTTGTATTTCATGAATGGTATATTCAGATATTTCTAAACAGTTAACAACTTTTCTTCCTCTCATAGTAGTAACTAAGAAAGAAGGGAAATGGAAAGAGGATAAAGTGGATAAAAGATAACTAAGGATAAAGGATAAAGGTAGCTAAGAGAGGGAGAGAGGAATAGGAGGGAAATTGAATGGGTTTAAAGGGAAAGGAGAGAAATAAGAGTGGTAACTAAGAGAGAAGAGGAATAGGAGGGAAATTGAATGGGTTTTAAAGGGAAAGGAGAGAAATAAGGTGGAGAGAAGAGGAATAGGAGGGAAATTGAATGGGTTAAAGGGAAGGAGAGAAATAAGAGTGGTAACTAAGAGAGAAGAGGGAGGGAAACGAAATAGAGTGGTAACTAAGAGAGAGAGGAATAAGAGGGAAATTGAATGGGTTTAAAGGGAAAGGAGAGAAATAAGAGTGGTAACTAAGAGAGAAGAGGAATAAGAGGGAAATTGAATGGGTTTAAAGGGAAAGGAGAGAATAGAGTGGTTAAGAGGAATTTGAATGGGTTTAAAGGGAAAGGAGAGAAATAAGAGTGGTAACTAAGAGAGAAGAGGAAAGGGAAATTGAATGGGTTTAAAGGGAAAGGAGAGAAATAAGAGTGGTAACTAAGAGAGAAGAGGAATAGGAGGGAAATTGAATGGTTTAAAGGGAAAGGAGAGAAATAAAAGTGGTAACTAAGAGAGGAATTTCCCTGCGGTTAGGAGGACGTAAAGAGAATTCTTCTAACGTGCGTCACCGCGTCTTGTAGAAGGGGACTACACGGACCCCTACCAGTCCGCACTGAGCCAGCGTACTAGGACATGGCTCTTTCCCTGCCTCTGATGCACACCATGGCGCAGATTGGGGACGGCTGAAAAATAAGAGATTCAGGGGCTAAAGAAAATTGATTAGAACTAAGACCAAAGAATGCGTTACTCTATCCACTGAACTTATACGACAAATGATGAAAATCACCTAAGGGAACTCTTGGTATTACAGGGGCCTCGGGAGAAGGAGAAAGCCAGAATCTTACCCAGGGCCATTTAAAATTGTTTAATCTCGTACTTATATACTTAGCCAAGGGTAGGATCATCAAAAATTATTTCATCTCAATTAAGATATTAAAATGCATAACAGTTAGGCAGGTTAGAAGAGCCTTACTTTTATTCAGCTCCATAAAAAAAAATAAAAAATCACGATGGCTTCATTTTTCATAAGGAGGAGGAGCGTAGGGAGGTGGAGGATCCAGTTCGGGGGCGCTAGCAATTGGCGTCCCTGCTGTCGGACCTCCGGCAGGAATGTGTCCTGAGGGATGTATCTGTTCGTATGAAGGCGGTGGCTCTTCCTCAGGGGCCCTTGGGAGGGAATCAATTGCCGTTGGGTAAGGGTTATAAGGGTTGTAGGAGGCCGAAGAGGAGGCTCCTGTAGGTGGCGTCTGCCTCGGAGAGCCTGAGGGATAGAAGTCTTTCCTGCCAGGGTACGAGTTGTTGCCTCCAACTGTCAAGGAATTTAAAAGTGTGTAGGTGTGAGTGGCTGGACGGGACTCTGGAGCCCTGTTCGGGGCCTGGGGTGGAGACGCTGGACGCCCGGCTGGTATTTCACCGGCGTTCTGTTGGTTCTCTTCCTGTGATTCTTGAATTCCACCTGTACATTTGCATATTTTGTAACAGACGAGGACAAAGACGGCATTTACAGCTGTAAAAAGAAAAAAATAATCTTTTACAAAAATACACTGATATTTTTTCTCAAGTGAAAAAAAAATCAAAGGAAATATATGCAAACACACACACATATATATATATATATATATATATATATATATATATATATACATATATATATACATATATATATACACACCCTTTATTATATGTATATATGTATATATATATATATATATATATATATATATATATATATATATATATATATATGTATGTATGTATGTATATATACACATTTAATGTGATATAATATAATGTGTGTGTGTGTGTGTGTGTGTGTGTGTGTGTGTGTGTGTGTGTGTGTGTGTGTGTGTGTGTGTGTGTGTGTGTGTGTGTGTGTGTGTGTGGATACAGTCACACGTATATATGAATAGCAAAGCACAGTCCACATACCTACAGCTATTAACATATCCAGAGCTCCTTCTGACACTCCACGCGGGGATGCCACGATCATTATGACAAAAAAAACAGCAATCATTATCATCATTACTGTCACCTGCGCCGCCTTTTTACCCTGTAAATGCCAGTG
>NW_020870391.1:422668-425168 GCF_003789085.1 Penaeus vannamei | reverse complement strand
TCTTGTATTGTATACAAGATTTATGCAGATGAGTTAGGTAAACATACTTATGATCCAATAGGTATTATAAACATCTGCCTTGTCTCATTCAAGCTAATTTCTCTGCGTGTGTGTGTTTTTTTTTTTTTTTTTTTTTTTTTTTTTTAGTGTTATCTTTCTGTTTCTAAACCAAATATATATGTATATCCTATATGTTTTTTTTTTCCATTTACCTTCTATCCTGAAATAAGGGTCGATCACTGGATCCTCATATATACAACCTAATCAAAGGTAACAAGGTAAAAATCCATTAAGGAAATATTACACTGAATGATTAATAAAATGACGATAAACAGTGTGAGCGAAAAGGAATGGAACTCAGCGACAAATAATCAAAGAAGCCAGTCAACAATACGAAAAATAATCAGGAAAAAACATCAGCAATGGGAAAGTAGACAGAGGAAATAAACAATAACCGAGAGTGAACAACTTAGAAAGTAAAGAATTTATCAAGAGTGAAGAAAAAAGAAAGAAAGAAAAGAAAAGAAAAAAAACAATCACATCACCTTTCGTTGTTTGCAAATGTTACAAGAAACAGATATAAAGAAATGATTCATATTTTAAAGCATAAACACCAAATACCAACAGATATCGAATAGCAAGACAGATCAAGATCACCTTACATACTCCGTACTAATACTAATCGCCAACAATGTTTATTTAGTGTCTCAACATCAGGAAAATTCGAGATACAAGAGAAATATTTAGTTGACTATTACACGCACCTACGTATGTAAACAAATGCATATATTCACATAAAAACATACATACACACGCACACGCACACACATATACATACATATATACACATATACCTGGGGGCGCAAACAGGAGGGGGAAGGGACCGTGGCTTATGTACATATATATATATATATATATATATATATATATATATATATATATATATATATATATATGTATATATATGTGTGTGTGTGTGTGTGTGTGTGTGTGTGTGTGTGTGTGTGTGTGTGTGTGTGTGTGTGTGTCTGTGTGTGTTGACAAGTGCAGACTTTAAATTTTAAAACATACAAAGACTGCAAAATCGGCAGATTTAAACAATTTGCAAAGCATAAATAAAATGTAAAAAAAAAAAAAAAATACATAGGTTTATTTCACAGTTGTAATGAATACATCACATGAATATGGATAAGTCATTTGGTCTCAGCAAAAAAACAGAATCTGAAACACATGTTATATAAAACATAAAAACGTAACAGGTTCTCACACAGGTTAATATAAATGTTTTTTATTATCTATATATGGTTTAAATTTACACTAGAAGATTTCTTGGGTTAACCAATTACATGGCGGGAATACATAAGGTACTTGAAGTGAACTGAAGTGTTTTAGGCTCAGAAAAAAGTAAATAAAAGAATTTAACACTGGTTCACACTTACACGAAACTTGGAGAGTATATTACGAAAATATCTTTAACATTCTTTGTTCCTTCCCTTCATCAATCATTTCAGTGAAGTTCAGTTAATGTGCAGTATCTTGTTCGATTGACAGCAATGCCAGTCAGTGCCATCTCTCCTGTGCCACGGAAAATATAGCTTTTTTTTTTTTGTATAAGCCTGGAGTCAGCTACACAGACAACCAGTTAATTCCATGGAGTGAAATATCTCGTCACTGAAAAATGGGTCCCAGGCCATCGGCTTCGTGCCTCTAAGGCCACCCTTTTTGTTAAACCACTGCATATATATATATATATATATATATATTATATATATATATATATGTGTGTGTGTGTGTGTGTGTGTGTGTGTGTGTGTGTGTGTGTGTGTGTGTGTGTGTATGTGTGTGTGTGTGTGTGTGTGTGTTTATGCATATATATATATATATATATATATATATATATATATATATATATATATAATATGAGATTTCCAGAGCATTTAACTTTGTTGAATAAATTCACTAGTATACATTGATAATAATAATGAGATATTTATAACATTTGACATCATTCTTACTGTTACTTAAAAGAACCTATAGCCTTTACGAAAAGGCAATAATAAATTAATTATATGTAATTAAAAGAAATAAGGGCACATATAACATCCGGTATCATCAGTATCAAAGACTAGATAAAAAAAATATTTCCTATAAGTCTTAAATCTATTGTTTAACATTAAAAATATCAATTCATCAAAATTTAGATTTACAAACAAAAACAAATCTCATCTTCTCCCTCTCACATAGAAGAATGTGTGTGCGTATATGTGTGTGTGTGTGTGTGTGTGTGTGTGTGTGTGTGTGTGTGTGTGTGTGTGTGTGTGTGTGTGTGTGTGTGTGTGTTGTGTGTGTGTGTTTGTGTGTGTGTGTGTGTGTGTGTGCGTGTGTGCGTGTGCGTGTGTTGTGTGTTTGTGTGTGTATGTATTGACATGTGCGTATGCCTGTGCAAAACACACACATTTCCCCCTTCAAACAATACCTAAAGAACAATACAGAAATTATT
>NW_020870391.1:415168-420168 GCF_003789085.1 Penaeus vannamei | reverse complement strand
ATGGATAGATAAAAATGAAAATTTATTCATTAATCAGTGAATATATCAGTGTATATATATGCACATATATGCATCTGAATGTTTATAATGTCTATATAAACATTTATTATATTCAAATATGCAAACACACACACACACACACATACACACACACACACACACACACACACACACACACACACACACACACACACATACATACCCACTAGTGCGAGTGTAGGTTCGTTTTCGTGCATTCTTTATCGAACATTCGTTTCTAAGCTATTGAGGTAAAGTTGAAATATAAAATATAATGATATTGGATTCACCCTCAAAGTCATCACACAAATCATTAACCTGGGAAGAACTCGAAGTGACTGACATGTCCAACACTATTTTCCACATTTCCATTAGTCATGCGTCTGGCAGCGAATGCCGAATGTGATTTACTTGCTAGATAACATTTAGCTCAACCTCTAACATACCTTCTGTGCTATAGATGGCCTAATATGCATCGTGTTATAACAGCAACCATGACAGGAAATATGTATAGGTGAATGTTTACAGATATCTCGTTATTTTAAGCACAAGAGCCCTGGCACGAGACGTCAGTGTGATAAAGTTCAGGGGAAGGGGAATTCGTGAAGTGACCAGTGGATAGAAAGTCTAGATGCAAAGAGTTCAGAAATATGTTCCCTTATTCCGAATACTATGATGGTGGTGAAGTGAATTTTGTGGAGAAGGCATGGGCTGTTTTGCTTATTTGTTCTGTTAAGCTTTTCCTATTTGAGAAAAGGAACGTTTATGCACGGCCATGCACGGAGGAATGAAGGGGGATCAGATAATTCATGACTATACAGAAAAATATATATATATAGCTATTGTAACTGCTCCATTTTCGTAAACGTACTTCAATTGTTATTCTCTTATTTTATAGAACCAATGCTATGCTACAGGGTAGATTTGAACAAGGAAAATTAAGTTTAGGCGATTGCGAACTAACTCTCTTGCCTCTGGTATGTACATGGGGGAATAAGTACATGCCAACGAAGACCGTATATTTATAAAAGTGTGACGTCACACGAGCAGCATGGGTAAGTGTAGAATGCACTTACTCCTTTGATTGTGAAATTTGTTGTGCTGTCTTTGAATTATATGTCATTATTTTTTATTATTTGTTGTTTTGTCAATTTAAAGATGATATACATAGCGTAGACTGATAAATAGCCATAGGAAATACGCCTGTTTCTTACATTAGTTTCAGAGGAAGCGAACCCACGCTTGATTATAACACACTTACTCAAACAAAATCAATTAATATGCAAGTAAATACTCTTTCCTCTATAGCCTATCACATTGAAACCCAAAATCCTTTATATGTAGGCTTGATTTATAACAACAATTACAACAATGCTAATGTTTGTCTTCCATTATGTACTTCATATAATGTAATGTCAACGTTTGTCCTCCAGAATCCTCTGTTGATTTATAACAACAATTACAACAATGCCAATGTTTGTCTTCCATTATGTACTTCATATAATGTACTGTATTATCACGACTTAAATCCTCTGTTGCAGCGATGAGCCAGAATGGCACAGTGCCCGCAACAGAGCAGACTGTGCAAATCGTGCCACAGCAATTATCAAGCGGTGGCTTTTCGGTGAGGAGTGATTATTTGTTATTTAATTGGGGATTAGTCACTCATTTAGTTAACTATTTGTTCTTTTTGCTATTTCATTGATTGAAGGAATTAATTGACGTTTTCGAATGGCACTTTTAAGCGTGTCAAAATTATGCCTTTTTCTGTCACATTTACTCGTGTTCATGAAATTTCTTCTTTTCTCTTAAATATGACACAAATTATTACTCTTGGTGATACATTTCCTATCTACTTTACAGATTAACAATCAACTCTTGATATGTAAATGTAAAACTAAGACTTTCAGAGTACATCGATTCCTAGTTTAATTCACAATAACTTGCTTTGACCAATTTTACTACTTCCTGTTGACACTTACAGGATAGGATGGTAAAACTGGTGTCACTAATGCTGTCGACTATTTTGGGTATTATTGTCATATTAGCCGCCTCACCATTGGATGTTCTGGAACACAACGGTCTGGGTCTGATTATAATTCTAGGTACGTGGATTTTGCTTTGTTATGCATATATACTTTTCTCTCTCTCTATATATATATATACACACATATGCGTGTGTGTTTATGTATTATATATATATATATATATATATATATATAATATATATATATATATATATATATAAAATATATATATTTATTTATTTATTTATTTATTTATTCGTTATGAATATACACGCATACTCGCACACACGCGCGCGCGCACGCATATATATATGCTTGCTTTTATTTTCTTTTATTTATCAATGTATTTTTATAAACGATCTTTTTTTTCTTTTTATACAGCTGTAATTATCATCATTGCCTTCGCCAGTTACAGAATATGCAAATATTCAGGGGGGAGTCCGGGCCGCGCCAGTGAAACCGGCCCATCGCCCACAGGCCCTCAGCCGACCCCCGGCGAAGCACCAGCCGAGTGCCCTTCGCCTCCGCCCCAGGCCCCGAACAGGGCTCCGGAGTCCCGTCCAGCCACTCACACCTACACCCTTTTAAATTCCTCGACAACTGGAGGCAACAACTCGTACCCTGGCAGGAAAGACTTCTATCCCTCAGGCTCTCCGAGGCAGACGCCACCTACAGGAGCCTCCTCGTCGGCCTCCTACAACCCTTATCACCCTTACCCAAGTGATTCCTTCCCTAGCGCCCCTGAATACCAGCCACCGCCTTTGTATGCGCCTGGATTCAGCCCCCCCAGCCATTACGATCAGCCGCCGCCCTACGAACAGATTTCTGCCGCAGGTCCTACAGCAGGGACGCTCTTTGCTAGCGCCCCGGATTTCGATCCTCCACCTCCCTACCCTCCTCCTCCATATGAAAAATGAAGCCATTATTTTTTATACATATATATATGTATATATAAGTAAAGCAAAGTAAACCCTCCTCCTCCATATGAGAAATGAAGCCATTATTTTTTTATACATATATATATATATATATATATATATATATATATATATATATATATATATATATATATATATATATATATATATATATATAAAGCAAAGTAAAACTAAGGCTCTTCTTCTAATCTCCATCTGCAGTTTACAGTACATCTCAAATGAATTTATTAACAATACTCATGACCAAGTGTATCAAGATGAGATTAAACGAATTTAAAGGCTCTGGGAAAGATTCTGGTTCCCCCTTCTCCTCAGATTTCTCTAATATCAAGACTTCAATTAGGTGATTTGCATCGTTTCTCGTAAAGGCACAAATAACACGACAACGCCAAAAAATGGATGAATATTTTATTCTCAGTTATAATGTTTCTTTAACCTCTGAATATACCAATCAGAAAATACAATGAATAATCATGACAGAAAGCATTCAGAAGGTCGTAATGTGGAGCAGTCTAACAAGATGTGAAAATAATTCAACATACGTGACTGTGATACATAGTCCATGGTACAAAACCTAATAAACAATGTGGCACTTAACTATAGATATGCGTGTGTGTAAGTGTGTATATAAGTTAATTGTTTTACATACCTTTACATCATTTATGAATATATAAATATATATAATATATATATATATATATATATATATATATAATATATATATATATATATATAATATATATATATATATATTATATATATATATATATATATATATATATACACACACACATATATATATAGGTCGTAACCAGGAGAGGAAAATAATATATATATATATAGTTTAAATATATGACGCCGTGTTATATTAAGGATAGATTTTATGTTTAGGCAAATAACCTCGTTATTAGCAAATGCTGGCATTAAAAGTTTAAACAGTTATAGGCTTTGAGAAAAGGTAGGTTATATAAATGCACTCGTTATATTGTGCACAGCGTAAAACAAACTTCATATGATTCTCTCAGTTGTGAGGTATATTTCATAGATCTGCATAAAAAATTTGGTCTCAACCAAAAACAGAATCTGAAACACATTTGGTGTTATCATTTAACATATTCAAGTACAGGAGTCTCACACAGGTTAATATAAATGTTTTGATTGGCTATGTACCGTTTAAAATCTAAACAAAAAAGTTACTTGGCTTAACCAGTGTCACGGCTGGAATATGTATGGTGCTTGAAAATATACACAGTTGACTTGAAATTGTCTAGAATCAGCAAAAGTAAATAAAAGAATTTAAGACTGGTCCACACGCATATTCTTCCTTGCCTTCATCTTTGCGAACGAATTAATAATTTCCATTAAGTTCAACTGACATGCAGTATCTTGTAATCTCTTCTGTGCTATTTGACTTCGCAAATGATTTATTATTTATTTCATTATTATCATTATTTGTGTGTGTGTGTGTCACCCAGTTAGTTTTGTGGGTTGAAATACAGCGATGCTGAATATAAAAAAAATAAACTTTTTATATTTTAAGACATGAAATGTGAACTTAGTGCATAATGGGCCTAAACAATCCCTTTGGGCCCCTAGGGCTTTTACGCAACTTCACACACAGACACACACACACACACAACACACACACACACGTATATACGTACACAAATCGCACACGCTCTCGCACGCAAAGAAACACCACACACACACACACACATATATATATATATATATATATATATATTATATATATATATATATATATATATATATATATATATATATATATATATATATATAATATATATAAATAATATAATATATATATATATATATATATATATATATATATATATATATATATATATATATATATATATATATATATATATATATATATATATATATATATATATATATATATATATATATATATATATATATATATATATATATATATGTGTGTGTGTGTGTGTTTCTTTGCGTGCGAGAGCGTGTGCGTGTGGTGTACGTATAT
>NW_020870391.1:390168-402668 GCF_003789085.1 Penaeus vannamei | reverse complement strand
CCTGATATCAATTACCGGATTCCGTAAAGTAACTGATTCCATATAAGTAGATAGCCTTTAAGTAGTTCATCAATAGTTTATGCATATTGACTTTAACCAGCTTTACGACCTTCCATTCCAGCTGGCCTGATCTGTATCGCCGTCATCATCTGCGTCAAAGGGAAGGACTGCTGTGGCAATAACCCCGGTCGCGTCATCCAGAGCAACACTGCCCCAGCGCAGGTGGTAACCCAGCCGATCCAGGGGACAGTCCAGTACCCGGGGACCACGGGCTATGTGGCGGTGACCTCGCAGACGTATTCCCCCGGGGTGGGCGGCCAGGTGGCGGCGCCTGCGACTTACCCAGCTCAGGCCGGGGGTTTTGCCGCCAACTACACTTACTCGCCGGGGGATGGCAAAGGTCCTCTGCCTGGGCACCCTCCCTCCGCAGCCGGGGCATACCCACCCGGTGCATACCCACCTGCTGTATACCCACCTGGTCAAAATCAGGGTGATGCATACCTACCTGGTCAGCATCCACCTGGTTTATACTCACCTGCTGTATACCAACCTGGCGCTCCTCCAGCCGGTGGGTACCCTCCTGGTGCACCTCCTGCTGGTCCGTATCAGCCAGGCGCACCTCCAGCAGGCGCATACCCCCCCTCGAATACCTCAGCCCCCCCGCAGCCCCAACCTCAATGCCCCGAGTACCAGCCTCCTCCTCCGTTTGCTCCGTCAGAGAAGCCGCCTCCTTATTCATACTAAGAATGGATCAGCCTTTCCGACCGTGAGACAGCTCTCTTGAAGAGCCAGTCTCTCTCTCTCTCTCTCTCTCTCTCTCTCTCTCTCTCTCTCTCTCTCTCCTCTCCTCTCTCTCTCTCTCTCTCCTCTTCTGTCCTCTCATCCTATTCTATTTTCTCTCTCTCTCTCTCTCTCTCTCTCTCTCTCTCTCTCTCTCTCTCTCTCTCTCT
Organism: Penaeus vannamei; assembly: GCF_003789085.1. NCBI lineage: Eukaryota > Metazoa > Arthropoda > Malacostraca > Decapoda > Penaeidae > Penaeus > Penaeus vannamei. The sequence goes on along the minus strand of NW_020870391.1, from coordinate 401,718 downwards.
CTCTCTCTCTCTCTCTCTCTCTCTCTCTCTCTCTCTCTCCTTCAAACTGAGTCACAAATTCTATGGTGGGAGGATTCTTGGATTCCTGCACTTTTTGTTTTTACGATTATTATTATTATTATTATTATAATTATTATTATTGTTGTTGTTATAGTTATTATTACTATTATTATTATTATTATCATTATTATTTATATTGTTATTACTATTATCATCACAATCATTATCAACTCTGTAATTTTCCACCTTATCATCATCCTTGTTCCAATATCTGCGTTCATCCTTGCCACTCCAAGGTGTACCAGTAACAGAGAATCCCATCGCTGAACACAGCGCTCTGGAACAAGCACCCAGTATTACTCCTTTTCCTTCAATGGCTTCCCTCCCCGACTCCAGTGACTCAGGAACTAAGAATGAGTGAATGAGAGTTAGACAAGTGTGGGAGCGTGAGACTGGTACACTTCGTTGCTCTGGAAGTGTCCATAGAAACCTGCTATTTTACTCTTTGTTTCATATTATTCTTATTATTTAGTGATTATTTTTTTTGTCAGTGGTATTATTATTTTCATTATTTTTAATCAGTGGTGTTATTATTTTCATTATTTTTTTATCGTTAGTATTATTATCATCGTTATAAGAGTGAAAATTATAATAATAATCATTATTGTTATAAGTCTTACTTTTATCATTATTATTATTGTTATTATATTATTTTGTTTATTATTATTATTATTGTTATTGTTATATTATTATATTATTATTATAATTATTATTATTATTATTTAACATAAAGATACAAGCCAAATGTGTGCCCAGCTGAGTAAACTCATACAGATCTCAGATTCTCAGCTCAGTTATTTCTTGTGAAGTAAACGGATTAGGATATACATTTTACATTTTCAGCGTCAGAGGTGCCTATTTTTTTTTTTTTTTTTTAATGATATAGGTGGTTATGACGTCTGTATCAATGGCTTCACACACACACACACACCAAACACACACACACACACACACACACACACACACACACACACACACACACACACACACACCACACACACACACACACACACACACACGTATATATGTATAAGGTAAATATACATAGATACACACATGTCTTTTGTCTTTCGTTTTGTACTCGTCACAGGCAATACTCATTTTTTTTTCTCTCATAAGTAAGTGCTAGAAGTTTTTGAGTTACTTAAGTTATGTCATAAAATAAGACAACATACTGGTGCTTGTCGTCGCGAAAATGGAGTAGGTGTTCCCTGGTGTAAAAAGAGTGACCCAGGAACTTCGTTATATCCAGTAGTGTGGCAGAACTGTAATGTTTGTACAAAGATGAACCGAAACACAGCCGCGATAATATAGAAAACGTTTGACCTTGACGTTTCGAGTCCGACCAGACGCCTCCTCAAACTTTTGAAACATTTTCTCCCGTCAAGATTTTCCTATAGTATTGTGGATGATGTTTCAGTTCATTTGAACCATGTGCTAAATATTATTTTTAGGAAGTAGATCAAACTATAAGGAGGAAATATGAGTTCTTTCCATGTGCATTGGTGTTCATTAGGTAAGAATGAACAAGAAATTTGCCAAAAAGTGTGATTTATTTAGTGATATTGTCAGCTTTGTATTTGAATTCCTGAATAGCGAAATAAATTACTTTGTACTCTCTATTGGTTTGATTCATCCAAATATTACGAGTAAGAATTGTAAGCTGAATTTATTTTTTACAAATCGACGAAAATTGTTATGGGAGTCCAGCTCATTGCTATTAAACTTAAACAAGTATACTGAACGATAGGAAAAGGATAACAAAGATGAATATATAAGGAAAAAAATCATTAAGGAGGAACAAGGATACTGATAAGCATTATCCTTGCTGAGTAAAGATACACATGAAATAAAACCTTTTTTTTTTACAATATGACACAAAGTAACAGTTCTATTTTCTTGGAAAAAATATATAAATATATATATTATATATATATATATATAATATAATATATATATATATATTATAGGCATTTTTTACCAAGAAAAGCTACCAAGTCCATATTGATTTCTTTGTACTCTTGTAACACTCGCAGCATTCTCATGCATTCCTACAAAACGATAAACAAATAGCAAAATCTATTTAATTCATCTTGTCAGTGCAAATAACAGTCCAAAAAAACTATGTTGTTGACTGAATCTCAATGTTAATGAAATGATAAAACCTTAAAAACCTTAAAAGTTTATACGGTCACGTAAACAAGAGGAAACAAGACAGTAGTATGTCATGAATATACTCCCAGACTCTTGTTTCCTCTTCTCAGGAGTGGAAATTCCCCCAAAAGGAAAGAAATCAGCAGATGATGGACAAAGAAAAATAACTAAAAAGGGGAGTAGGAACAAATTGTAATTAATACACAATAAAAGTCAATGTAGTACGAAAAAAGAAGTCAAAAGCTTAGCTCCTCTTTAACCATGACTGAGAGATGAGAGAGTGAAGTAACGTGAGCTGACGAGGAGAGGAAAAATAGAGATAGGAGGCAGAGGATAGTGGGAGGAGAGAGAAAGAGCATAGTGAGAGAGAGACAGAGAGATAGTGAGTGAGAGAGAGAGAGAGATAGTGGATCTAGAGAGTAGAAAAAGAATTTAAAGACGAGAGAGAGAGAGAGAGAGAGAACGAGAGTACGAGAGAGAGGGGACGAGGAGAGGAAGGAGATTGAGACTCGAGAGAGAGAAGAGGATGAGAGAGGAGGAGTGAGAGAGATTGAGAGAGAGAAAAGAGCAGAGAGAGAGAGAGAGAACGAGAAGAGATGAGAGTAGGAGAAGAGAGAGATAGAAGTGAGGGAGAGAGAGAAGGATAGAGAAGACAGATGAGACAGAGAGAAGGAGAGCGAGAGAGAGAGAGAGCATGAGGACAGAGAGAGGAGAGAGCATGAGCAGAGAGAGCAAGAAGAGAGAGAGAGAGAGATGAGAGGAGAGAGAGAGAGAGAGGATTGGGGAGAAGAGAGAAGGAGAGAGAGAGAGAGAGGAGAAGAGAGAGAGACGGCAGAGGAGAGGAGAGAGAGGAGAGAGAGAAGAGAGAGAGGGGGGGGGGAGGAGGACGGGAGGGAGAGAGGGAGAGAGAGAGAAGAAGAGAGAGAAGAAGAGAGAGAGAGAGGACGAGAGAGAGAGAGAGAGAGAGAGAGAAGAGAGAAGAGAGAGAAGAGAGAAAAAGAGAGGAAAGAGAGAGAATGAGGAGAGAGGAGAGAGAGAGAGAGAGAGAGAGAGAGAGCAGAGAGAGAGAGAGAGAGAGAGAGAGAGAGAGAGAGAGAGAGAGAGAGAGAGAGAGAGAGAGAGAGAGAGAGAGAGAGAGAGAAGAGACAGAGAGAAGAGAGAGAGAGGAGAGAAGAGAGAGAGAGAGAGAGAGAGAGAGAGAGAGAGTGAAAAAAAGCGAAAGAAATTAACAATAAAGACAGAAGAGAGAGAGAGAGAGAGAGAGAGAGAGAGAGAGAAGAGAGAGAGAGAGAGTGAGAGTGAGAGTGAGAGAGAGTGAGAGTGAGAGAAGTGAGAGTGGAGAGTGAGAGTGAGTGAGAGTGAGAGAGAGAGTGAGATGAGTGAGAGAGAGAGAGAGAGAGAGAGAGAGAGAGAGAGAGAGAGAGAGAGAGAGAGAGAGAGAGAGAGAGACGTACAGGGAGGAGTGGATGGGGAGAGGAAGGGGGGGGAGGGGATAAGATAAATGAAATGTCATTAAAGTGCCAAGCCGCAGAGTCGGTGGGGGGGGGGGAGGGTAGGGGAGGAAAGGGTAGAGGTCACGCAGATGTCAGACAACGGTGGCACTCTTACCCACCACGCCCTGCCTTAAACATGTGTCGTGACGTAGGTGTTGTGTTTACCTACAGTTAGTGTTTACCCCAAGTCGTGTTGAAGTGGTGTGAAGACTCGACGGCGAAAGAAAATCGTCGTTATCACTCTTTCTGTCTTTGAAGGCTTTTGGACTGGGAAAGAATTTGGTCTATGTAATTTCTCTTGCTTTGTGTGTGAATTAATCACGTGTTGATTTGTGAAGCGAGTGTTTTGGATCATACTGTCTATTTTATTTCAATTTTGTTTCGTTTCTGAAAGTAATAATTGTTAAATATCATATATACAGTATTCGTGGAAAAAAATAGAATTGGGACATCAGTAAACAAGGGTATAAAGATGGGATGACAAAGAAAAAAAGAAAGTATTTCGCATTTACATCTTACAAATAGTGGATCCATTTAGAACATCAAAAACAAGAGTAACAACATCAGCAAACCCGGCAGCAACTTGAAAAGATTTCTTCATTGTCAACATCTCTTGTACAGCACAACCACCTGCTCCATCCTCCCCTTCGCCATACCAAGCATATTTTCCAATATACCTGTTACAGCAGTACCGTGTCCCTTCAGAAGTTTTTGTATTGGTGTAATAGCAGTTGCTAACATGAAAAAGGAAGAATTGCTTTTGGAGGATAGTGGAGATGCAGGTAAGATATCATTGTATTGGTGTCGTCGTGCTCTCTCTCTTCTCTCTCTCTCTCTCTCTCTCTCTCTCTCTCTCTCTCTCTCTCTCTCTCTCTCTCTCTCTCTCTCTCTCTCTCTCTCTCTCTCTCTCTCTCTCCCTCCCTCCCTCCCTCCCTCCCCTCTCTCTTTCTATCTCTCTTTCTCCTCCTTAATTATATATATATATATATATATATATATATATATATATATATATATATATATATATATATATATATATATATATATATATATATTCTTCCACCTTTTCTCCCCTCATCCCATTCCTCCTCCTTCCTTCCTCTTCATTTTCCTTCTTTCTCCCGCCCCATCTCTCTCTTGAATATACACATGAACAGACGAAAGAAAACAACAACACGAAACAGCAATCTTAGCAACAAACCCCCACCGCATAAAATACAATGACATCAAACAGGAACAACCTCATCAACTGAACTGGCTACTTACACTTCCCTAACAACCATTCCCTCTTCTCAGACGACTACAAGTACGACCCCAGATACCCGTACGACTATGGGAATCGCTCTGACTATGGGAGTCGCCACAGCTCCCTTCGCAGCAAGAACCGAGTCGTCTTCGTGGAGCCTGACGAAGAGAGCGTCTCCAGCCAGTTTTGGGAATCGAACCCGTGGCTGGAAGACCTCATTGCCCTGGTGAAGGAGAGAGGACCTACGGTATGGAAGCTCACAGGGGGTTTATGGTTGGGTTCTCCGGGTAACTGTTCTTTGTTCATTTTTTTTTGGGGGGGGGCATTGTGTTCTTCGTATGATTTAGTTTGTATTATATCTCGTCTCTAGGAAAATGTTATTAATATGTACATTAATACGTAATTATCATATTTACCATTGACTGTGAAGATAGCGGTTCCACGGTATTTTTATGGGTCTTATGTGTTGTGTTATTTGTATTTAATCTTTTCCATTTGTGTTCCGTGTATTTACTTTTATTCGCTCTGTCTTGTTTAAAAATGTTATTCGTTTATCATTTTAATAATTCAATTTATTACTTAGTTTGAGATCCATACCTGGAGGAGCTCACTATTCCGGCGAAGAGCATGTTTAACTATAATCTTTTTTATTCAACTTTTTCGTTTCGTTTCACAATGCAGTATTGTGCTTGTCAACTTACTGTTCTGCTGAAGGAGAGATGGATTACGTGATTTGAACTTTATTTGTTGTGTAAACATGTTTGTTACTAATGTCTGACTAACTTCATTTGATTTGCCCAGTTTTAATTATTCAAGTTTATAAACTGGGCTTCCGATTTTGGAGGTTATCATCATTTCATTAACTTAGTTGTTATTCTAATTGTAAATACATACGCAGTTAATCAGATCACTTAAGTAATAAGGAATGAACTGAAGTATTATTTTCCTGATAAGTAACCAACCTCATCAGCTAAAGACATAAATTATACACTGTACTACACTCCTGTAAACTCTCGACTGGTGTTGGTTTACTATATGCTTTATTGCTAGGAATTCCACTAATATATGTTGTGTCATTAGCTACTCGTTTGTACCAAGCCAAGCATTGTTTGTGCTTGCCTAAACACTGTGCCTCGTCCCTATTTTCAAGCACGGATCAGAGGATTGCTGTATATAACGATATATATATAATATATTATATAATACAAGTATATAATATATACAATAATACAAGTATATAATATACCAAGTTATATAATAATACAAGTATATAATATACCAAGTTATTTAAATGACCACGCCTGCAAAGGGATTTTTGGCCATTAAAGTAAAGTCTGGGAAAAAGGTCATTTGTATTTATCTCGCAGAAGGGAAAGGTCAATCCAACGGTATATTAATTTAACATAGTATCTCGAAATCTAGTCAAGGAAAATCGCAAGTAAAGCATTTACAATCAAATAAACTACCAATATATAGTTTATAGTGTATGTGTATAGTGCATGTGTGTGTATATTGTGGTTAGCTTATTTCAATTAAACCTATATTACGTATTTAATGTCATTTAACTTTATGTTTAATTATTTTACTTCAAAGTGAAATCCCTGCACTGGAAAGAGCTTAAAGTGGTTCAATATTTCAACATTTTCAGAAGCGTACAAAGAACACTTTTTGCTAACCCTCCCCCCCCCCTTCTCCCCCCATAAAAGTGTACACCTGGAAATGTTGGTGACAGACACGATCTGTCATAGACATTTCCATAGAATTTAAAAAGCTTGCGAGTGGGTTTAACTCCCTCCCCCTCAGCGTGCACTTTGCACTCTGTGAAAATATTGAACAATTTTGAACCACAACTTACGGGCTTATAGGAATTTCAAAACTAAAAGTTATATTTGATTATTTATTATATTCATGCGAGTCAATTCAGTTTATCAATTCTATCATTTTATGTTGTTTTTTCCTTTATTCCGTAAATATCATTTGTACATTTTTATATCATTATGTATTGATTTCTTTCAGTTATATCTATGATAATAGAATTTGAAACCTATATTACTGCGTTTATCTTCGCTGTATGACTTCATATGGCTTTATTTTGTAAGCTTTTTTATTATATTATATTATTATTATTATTATTATTATTAATTATTATTATCACTATTATTATCCATATCTTTATCATTATCATTATCATTGATAAAATTATCATTATTATTATCATTATCATTATCATTAATATAATTATCATCATTATCATCACCATTATTATCAACATTGTTTCTATTGTTGCTGTTATTGTTATTATCATTATCATTAATATTTCTATTGTTCGTACTATCATTATTGTTATTATTACCATTATTATTATTATTATTATTATTATTATATCATTTTCATTATTATATTATATTATATTATTATTATATATATTATTATTATATTATTACATTATTATTATTATTAATTATTATCATTATTAATTATTCATCATATTTACTTTATTCCATTATAATTTATTATTATATTATTAATTATTATTATTATCTATTATTATTATATTTATTATTGTTGTTGTTGTTGTTCTGTTGTTAATTAATCATCATCATTGACAATTAAACTTAAATTATCGATTATTATTCCATAATCTATAGTTCATTCAACATTAATAAATTTATTACCTCATTATCTATATATATGTATATCATTATTTATTCATCAATCTATTACTCGATACCATTATTATCATTATTATTATTATTATTATTATTATTATTATTATTATTATTATATATTATTATCATTATCATTATTGGCTATTATACTATTATTATTTATTATATTATTATTTATATTATTATTATTCAATTAAGCCTTATTAATACAATTATTATTATATTTATTATTATAATCTTTGCTCTTATCCATTAATATCATTATTATTGCTATTGTTACTGTATATTATTCATCATTGTAATTAATTATAATTGCTATTAATTATTATTATTCTAATACATTTATCATTATTGTTATATTATTATATATTATTCTATTTATATCATCCTGTTATTATATAGATATCAGAGCTTCATTATATCATCACTTGTATTAATGTCATAATTTATCATTAAATTATATCAATAAATCATTATTTTATTATATATATCATTCATCATCAATATTATTATCGTCATATCCTAATTATCCCCTTACTCTCCCATTGTCATTATCATTGATATTACCTCCTCTATGACCTCTATCATCCAATACTTTATTCACAAATAACTAATGATATCTATTATTAATTTTATTCATTATCCATCATCAATTTTTAGTATCCACTGACTCTGATCACATCTCCTATTTAATATATTATTATATCCATCTGACCATATCTATATATTAAATTATTATCTATACTATTACTTACTCTAGCCTATTTATCATTATTTCATCCTAAGCATCAAACTCCACCAAATAATCATTCTATATATTAATATTTCTTCATATCTTCCCCCCTTATTATCCATAATTATCATCTAATCATATCCTTATCCTATTTCAACAATTGCTTACAAATTTCATTACTCTACATCAATCTAACTTTCATATCTCTCATTATTTATATCATACCATTCATTACATTACCCTATTAAATCCATTCTTGTCATTATGCATTATTTATTCTTATCTATTAAATTATCTTTAATATACTCACCCATTCCCCCACTTCTACTATTAGTCTCAGCGAACACTAGTATATGATAAGTGACTAAATGAATCATAAATGAAACAATATGCCAACCAACAATTAATAATCATATTCTGCATTAAACTCACCACCCTAATCCAATCAATATTTATTATTACTCTCATTACTTATCCTTAACTAGCATATCCACTTTTACTATGTAATAATGTATATTAATCCATAACTATCATCCATTAATTATATTCATAATACCTCCTAATCTAAATTATATATTCATTCCATCATCATGATCAATCTAGTTATTACCAATTACCTTACTAGAAATACAATCCCCACCTAGTTATCATTGTTGATTATATTCTATTACATCTAATTATAGTTAACATTTCATCATTTTATATTGTACCGAATGTTCTGACCTACCAATTATCAGTTAACCTTTTATGATTATTTATTTTCCTCCTGTTGTCTCAATCCTTATTATTTATTTCCTTATCATTACTATCCATTACTAAAAATTTATATTATTATTATTCTATTATCAACATTATCATTATTACAGTGTAAACTATTTCATATTTATAGCTCATACCATATCATTATTATATTTTATTTCATAATTATTTGTTCTCAATATAGTTATCATCAAATCATTTCATTATCATATTTCTGTCATAATCCCATTACATTATCATTATTATTATGTTGCTATATAATCATTATCATTATAACTATTATTTATTTATAATTATTGTCCATTATACTACTTATCACATTAGTTTTTATCATTTACATCATTATTATTATTACGAGACCATTTATTGCTACTAACCTGCATGGCTAATTATGTGATGCCTATATTATTATGATATTATTATCATTATCAAAAACCATTGCGAACCCATGGAAATTCCTCGGAAGAAAAAAATCCTTTTATCCTATTCGCCTCTTCACCTCCGGTCCTCTAACTTCTCCCACAACACGACTATTAATAAACTCACTCCAATCCGATCCCACTCACCCCCACCCACACTCCATGTTCTTATTCTCCCCCACAACCCTTTTACCACCTCTACATTCTATCCTTCTCAGTTACTTACAACATAATTATAATATACAAATCTAATTTCCTCTATACTCAAATACCCTTCCCCATCATAGCCTTCCAACCTTTAGATTCCCTCACTCTAACCCCTCACCACTCCCATTTTACTAATCTTCCAAACACTTTCCCATCCTCTTCACCCACCTCCATCACTCACACTCCTACAATCTAACTCTAATACCGCAAAAACTTAATCGTTCCCTCATCCCGCCCCATTATACGCACCCATCTCCTCCCTAATTCCCCCTTAAACAAACTACTAAACATAATCCACAATCTAATATTTCCGACTCCCCCCTTATTTCAACTGGTTTTCCAGGTTACCACTCACAATATTCTAACCACTCATCGATATCCACCTTATCACACGCCCCTCAGCCTCCCGTTCACCCTACACACCTAATCTCCAACCGAATCCCTCCATACCACCCCTCGTAATAATACTTCAACTGAACTACCACCCACCTTTACCCTAATCCACCTTTATATTTTACTGTCCATCTTTAACCACCAATTCCCTATACCCCCACACCCAAATTCACCGCATAAGAATAAACCCACCACTCCATCATTTACCCTTACCACTTCCTTTGCGCCAACCACCCAAAAATCACACCACACCTCCCTCCATCACCTTGCCTAACTCCGCGTGCCATCCCACCCCAAAGCAAGATGCCGTCCAAAATAAAACACATCAACGGTTACATTCTCTATCTCTTCTCCTTTTCCTTTCCCGATCTGCCTATTTCTCCTCGGTTCACTCCTCTTCTTCCTTAACATTCTCATTTCCTTCCTCTCCCTCCCTCCATAACTTGTCCAATTCCTTCACTCCTTCTTCCTTTCTTGTCCTATTCTCTTTCTCTCTGAGGCTTTCTTTCCCCCTTTCCCGTCTCCTTTCTGTCTTTGTGCCCCTTCCCCTCCATTTATTGTGCAAGTCTCTTTCCCCTCCTACCTTCCTTCTTTATCTACTCCCAGGGATAGTCGTGTAAATAATAAATGTGAATAAATTGTGGTCTATGTACTTCCGTGCTGCGTACTTGCCGCGAAAGAAGTAGAATGCAACAACCGTAAGATAATAATGATGTAATAATAAAAAGATAACAATGATAAATAATAATGATAATGATGATGATAAAATAAGGATGATAATGATTATAATAAGATAAATGATATGATAAATAATAATAATGATAATAATAATAATAATATAATAATTATAAAATAATAATAATAATAATAATGATAATGATAATGATAATGATAATGATAATGATAATAATAATGATAATAATTACATGATAATAAAACAATAATAATGATGAGATAATAACAACAGCGATAATAACAACAATAAAATCAAAATGGAATTCTCATAACTACGTAATATGATGCATCTGTGCTCGCGCGTATATGTATGCAATTCTTTAATACCCATTTACGCCTTTGTACATAAAAGAAAATAAGCTTCTTCAAGTCCGCAGTCACATGGAATATAATTCAAGCGGACCGTATTCAACAGATATCCGGATGAAGCGACCTCAATTCCACAGTTGCATGAAATATGAATTATAACGCGTCACGCACAGTTAGACGAACGGGCAGATCAAGTATAACTGGAAATTTGATATAGATTTATATATTTATTGTCGTCATTATTATCATTCTTGGAGAAAAGTCATTTAATGCATTATTATTTTTATTATTTATTACTTATTATTTATATTATTTATTATTTTTATTATTTATTTATTATTATTGTGATATATATATTCTTGGAGAAAAGTCA
>NW_020870391.1:382668-385168 GCF_003789085.1 Penaeus vannamei | reverse complement strand
TATTAGTGAAATAATGGATATTAGTAATACAAGAAATGAGTAATTACCGCAATACCAATACCATTCATTTGACTAAGTACCAGTTACGCTCATCACGATAACGAATGGTAATAACATCAAGTAAATAATTCGTCACGAAAGCGAAAAGTAAATAAACAACAGCGATCAACCTTCATAAAAATTATCAGGTAATAAATGTCACAGAACAAGGAGTGTTTTTCTAAGGAGTAATTTCAGAGAGTTATGTAATCAGTGAAGCAGCTGTCTGGTGACTGTTCCTGCAGCTGTAACGACAGAACACACACCAACACCCCAGAAAATGGTTATCCTCTGAAGAATGTATTTTATAGTTGCTTTGATTCTTTAACTTTTTTTGTTACTTAAGACTATCATGGTGTCATTATCCTCAGTATTCATCATTATCAATATTTTCATTCTCATCATCATTATTATTACTGTCATAGTCATAATAAGTATGATAATATCAATAATGATAATGATAACAATGATAATAATAAGAGTAATAATAATAAAAATTATAATGATAATGATAATAATGATAATAATAATGATAATGATAATGATAATAATATTAATGATAATAATAATAACAGTATCAATAATAACACTATCAATAATAACAAAAATGATACCAACATTGCTGATAATAACAAAAATGATAATAAGAAATATTAAAATTAATGTCATTACTGCTCCTGCCCCCCTCATCATTCTTATCCTTTTTATCGTCATCACCATCACCATCACCATTCTTCTGACGATCGCTTTGGAAAACAATCTCGTAACAGATGCTTCGTTGAATGACATCACAGTACCTATTGAGATGTTACTCATTTATCAGAATCCCAATTATGCAGGCCAATTAGCCTTTTATTGATGTCATATAGATATATCATAGCAAGGATATATATGTGTTGGCAGCTGTTGAATGCTGCCGAAGAGATGTTTGCTATTGAAAATAACGATTGTTATAGGTTGTAAATTAGTTATTTTTAGTAAATAGATAGATAGATAGATAGATATACTGATATTTGATATATACATATATATATATATATATTTATATATATATATATATATATATATATATATATATAGAGAGAGAGAGAGAGAGAGAGAGAGAGAGAGAGAGAATCGAGAGAGAGAGAGAGAGGAATCGAGAGAGAGAAAGAGAGAGAGAGAGAAGAGAGAGGGAGAGGAGAGGGGAAGAGAGAGAGAGAGAGAGAGAGAGAGAGAGAGAGAGAGAGAGAGGGAGAAGGGAGAGGGAGAGGAGAGGGAGAGGGAGAGGGAAGAGGGAGAGGGAGAGAGAGAGAGAGAGAGAGAGAGAGAAAGGGGGGGGGTTAGAGAGAGAGATAGAGATAAAAAGAAAGAGAGATAGATAGATAGATAGATAGATAGATAGAGAGAGAGAGAGAGAGAGAGAGAGAGAACAAGAGATATTTTATTCAAGCACACATAATCTGTAGAAAATCGAAATTTGCTTAACACCCACAAAGACTTCGAAGGAGAAGCTAAAGGCACCAGGACCCCATATTCAAAATGCTACGTTCACATGCTGCACCCTCCTCCTCCAGCACGAAGAAAGATGGGACTGAATATACTAAAAGAGAGATAAAAAAGTAAAGGAAACTAAGCCAATAACCAGTTAAAAGAAGTAGTTGAAGAAGAAAAAACAACTTTTCGGCTTTACTAATGATCTGTATCAGCGCTACCGCCCAAAGCAGACAAAGTTAGAGAGAAAGCGAATCACACCCTTACCGTCTCCAAACTCAGCTTCAAAGCAAAGAGACTAAATCTCCCTAAGTTATGGAAGTGCTGATGCAAAGGATCTGTACAAAGAAAAGACAAGAAGAAGAAACACAACTGAATATTGTAACCTATACCGTAAGTAGATACATAGAAATGGTATAGAATGATAATAAAAAAGAGAAGTAAATAGGATCTAAGAAAAAAAAAACTATCCCGTTTTGAGTAAAGAATAAGAAAGAAAAAGTGATGTAAACAGTATCAAAGAATCAAGAAAAGAAAGGGGTAACCAAAAAAAATATAAGGTGAAATAACCAGGTAAGAGAACAGAGAATAAAACATAGAAGACAAAGTGAAATAACCAACACATGATAACAACAACAACAACAACAACGTCATCCAACTCTCACCAAAGAAAAAAAAAACGAAAACGTGAAACAACTGAATTAAGACAACAAACAAGAAGAAAAAGAAATTATATCCAACTCAGAAACCCTTTGTGTTTAACGACCACTACGAATGCACTGAAATACAATATGATTTACTGCATTCAACACTGCTATTCCGGGAGAGCTGGTTCGTCCTGTGTAGGGTAATGACCAGAAAGTTCCCTGCAAATTTCCTTTGAGTGTTTCAACTTCCTCTTCTTTTCTTCTGGGAAAGCCAACTTCAACGACATCGACTCAGTGCGCTGAACATCGACCCAAAGAACTTTTTTACAGAGATTTCTCCA
>NW_020870391.1:350168-362668 GCF_003789085.1 Penaeus vannamei | reverse complement strand
CACACACACACACAGCCAGAGAACAGAGACAGGAGAGAGAGAGAAGAGAAGAGAGAAGAGAGAGAGAGAGAGAGAGAGAGAGAGAGAGAGAGAGAGAGAGAGAGAGAGAGAGAGAGAGAGAGAGAGAGGCAAACGAATGAGTACTCCCAGTCAGAATGCCCTATCGCCCAAACAGACATCTGTGTACACACACCTATTCCAGTGCAACATATTGTACAGGATGTGTGTACAACACTCGTGCTCGCCGCTCGCTTGTGACAGAAACTGGAGAGGTTTGAAATGAAACACAGCCATAGTTACAAGAGAAACAGCAAATCCTTTACGTTTCTAGTGAAGCTGTAACGTCTTTCTCAGGTAAGTAGACTAACAGTTTCCACGCCTTTTTCATGTGTAGTTTTATCCGTTGTTTCATTTATCTATTTTGTTCACATGAGATTATTTTACTGTTTCTGCATGTATGTTTATCTTATTCTTGAATTTTCTGGAAGGGACGAGGAGGAAACTAATAATTAAGGAGTTCCAGGAAGAGCAAAAATGAGTAATGGAAGCCAGCTTATAAAACTGTTCTTTATCTTGTATAATATGAATATTTTTTATTAGAATTTCCATATAACCTGAAGTTCCCTCAAAACTTTTGTATCTTTTTAATGGTTATCAGGATCATGATTATAATTACCATCACAACCATCATCACCTTCAACATCATCATCTTCATCTTCATCCATAATATCATTATCATTATCATCATTACCATTAATGCTTATGATAACGACGATGATAATCACGATATCACTGATAATGATCATGATAGTAATAATTATGATAAACATTGATATAAGATAATGATATGTTTATGATCGTTAACATTACTAGTATTTCTACCAAAGCTGTTATTAACAATGTCATTTTTCCATTCCACTTCGTATTCTTTAAATACTTAGGATTCAAAATATTTGACAACCGAATTGCTCATTAGTAATTTAAGCACAACTCATCGAGACAGACTTTCTATATCTGTCTGTTTTCATATCTATATTAATATCACAAATGACTTTGTTATTAATGATTTTTTTTAAATTTTAATCAACTCTAATTGAACTACCATGAGTAATTTCTTATAATGTCTGTCGATGTTGAACAAAGATTAATCTTATCAAAAAAATGCATACATGCATACGTAATACATACATACATGCATGCAAAGGAACACACAAACACCAACACCTACCCACCACGCGTACGCACAACATGCAACCAATATTAATATATAATATATATATTATATTAATATATATATAATATATCGATACATATACATACATATATACTATATATATATATATATATATATATATATATATATAATATATATATATATATTATATATATATATATATATAATATTATTATATATATTATAATATACATATATATATTATATATAAATTTATATATAATGTATACACATATATACGTGTGTATGTACCTATGTATATTAAATTTTTTTTATATACAACTTATAAAATACCTTAAGGCCTCGTGGGTTGCATTGACTCAATTCCTCTGTTAGTGGTTGCCAAGATATACAATAGGCACAGAAACGTTTCTACGCATTAACTTTTCTTTCTATTAACAAATAATAATAAACCGGTGGCATATCATAATGTAACTCTTAAAAAATAGTATTATGTTATAAGCAAGCAATATTCTCTACTATTTTATGTCATATCTAATGTTAAGTCTATACCCTCTCTTTTCCCATTTATAAATAAATAAAAATCATTAGACTAAACAAAATCAAAACATACATGAGGTGGAATCAAGACCCTCACTTCCATTCTATTGGTACCTTCCAAGATTTTACTTGCCCCCCCCCCACCCCCCAAAAAAAATCCCCTTGCTTTTAATCTTCACAATTTTTCTCTCTTACACTTTACGTTAATAAATAATTCCACTCTATTCATTGATACTGCCGGAATTGTCACCTATGATTAATTCCGTTGTTGAATCCACAGACCAAAATAGATAAATTAACAGCTAATTAAATATTCCATAGCAACAAAACATGGTGGCGTGTTGTTTTTGCAACATTTTCACAATCTATTCTCTCTGTGTACGAGAGGAGAGCAAAGCCTCGTCTGAATGATCACAATTCAATGCACAGGCAGTCTGTAATTACATTAATCCACTTATCAAGCATTTCAACATATGACATCAGGGTAAAACATGACTTTTTATACCAGTACTTAACATTCCTGTGTACAAGAGGAGGACAAGCTGCCGTCTGAAGAACTTACTGATTTCCGGTTAATGGATTGTTAGCATTCATAGAAACAATCCATTTATAAACGATTATCATAATTTACTCTATTTGTTATAACACTAAATTTTTGTTCATTACATTCTTGGTGGATGAGTAGGTAAATTACTGTGTGATTCTTTTCTTTTAAATGATATATTATAGATCGTAATAATGTTATGATCTAGATTTCCTAAGTAATACCAATAAAATATAATAATATAATATAATAATAATATAACATAATAATATAATAGTAATAATAATGTACCACGGCTTGCCCACGCCTGTGCAGTTAGCCAGGGTGGTCAATAAAGGAATAAACTGCACTCAACCGAAGTTATTCACTTGTTAAACATTTACCCATGGATTCATGAGTATTATGAAATTATGGAAGCATCTTCATGTCACTCTATTTTTGCTACGTTGGTCCATACATGTTGCAAGATATGTGATGCAATTGTCAACACCATTCGTAATCATTTATGCCAAATTATTCCGGACAGAGCAACCGTATGTGCAAGTCATTAAATACCCGTATAGACAACGACGCGCAGTTAAATTGCAAATAAACGATTCAAATTGCAATCATCATTAAAAGCACGTTGAATGTTTGGTTAATGTGTTGACACTGAATTGAATCCTTATCGGTAGCGCTTCGCATGACATGAAGTACGACCAGTTTATGGGAGGTAAATGTTAATTCGCACTCACCTCCTGTCTGGATGTCCACTTATCAGTCTCTCTCTCTCTCTCTCTCTCTCTCTCTCTCTCTCTCTCTCTCTCTCTCTCTCTCTCTCTCTCTCTCTTTGTATATATATATATATATATATATATATATATATATATATATATAATATATATATATAAAGGAATATGTATACATAAATGTCTCACTTTCTCCAATAAACCTAGTTTGTGCATTTGTGGGTTTTTTTCTACCATAGCATCAACACTGTAGAGTGTTTTTCCATTCACACACACGCACACACACAAACACACACATACACACGCACACACACACACACACACACACACACACACAGACATATATAATAATATATATATATATATATATATATATATATATATATATATATACATACATTACATATACATATAACACATATGTACACACACACACGTCCATACATATGGTGTAATATATATGTATATGTGTGTGTTTGTGTTGTGTGTAAATACGAAATCTAGTCATTATCTCGATTCTTTTGCACTGTTTTTTTGGTATGGAATCAGCGCCTCACTAATGAATCTCAAATTACCAGTAGATCAAATGACAATATTTGCTAGAACGACCCTCTTATAATTAACGTTAATCGAATTTATTGGTTTAATTGTTTTGTTACCGGAAGTAATGTTTGTCAACAAGAGATCAGTTGGTTGTGACAAATTACGGGCTGAATTTCTGGTAAATTTAATTCAGTATTTAGATATGGTGATTACATCAAATTGTATCTCTCTTCTCTCTCTCTCTCTCCTCTCTCTCTCTTCTCTCTCTCTCTCTCTCTCTCTCTCTCTCTAAGTGTTCTATGTGAGAGAGAGCGAGAGAGAGAGAGAGAGAGAGAGAGAGAGAGAGAAAGAAAGAAGAGAAAGAGAAAAAGAGAGAAAGAGAGAAAGATGAGAAAGAGGAGAAAGAGAAGAGAAAGAGAAAGAAAGAGAACGAGAGAAAGAAAAGAGAGGAAGAGAAAAGAAAAAGAGAAGAGAAAAGAGAACACAAAACAAAAACAGACAGAAACAAAGACAGACACAAACCCGCTGACAAAGGGAGACAAAGACAGAGACCAGGAATTAGCAACAGCATCAAGACCAAACACTTGGCCGATACTCCTGCATCCCCGAGACGCTACTGATGTGTCCTGGGAAATCAACCGAACTTCCTGCTCTCACCCGGGGCTTCGGGTTCTTGAAGGAAGACCAAGACGACAGCGCTGGTTCCTCGGTAGACTGACGAAGAATGGAGGAAGGCGAGCGAGGAAGGGAGAGAATGAGCGAATAGAGCGACGAGGAAGTTGGTAATTGGACAAATGAGCGAGAGAATGAGATAGATTGACAAATGATTTGGGGGATAAGTGGAAATGAGACAAACAATAATCTAATAGGTAAGAAAATAAATGAATTTATGAATATTTTGATGTATCGAAAAATAAGAAGAGCGAGAAAGAGGGAGAAAGATAAATATGCTTGGATATATATATATATATATATATATATATATATATATATATATATATATATATATATATATAATATATATATATATATTGTATTTGTGTGTGTTGTGTGTGTGTGTGTGTGTGTGTGTGTGTGGTGTGTGTGGGCACGCTATTTCTCACATCATTATCGCGCGCACATACGCACAAAAACACATGGGTCCACAAAACGAGTTCGCACGCTCACACAAATATACACACCACACGCAAGCAAGCACTCACACACACACACACACACACACACACACACACACACACACACACACACACACACACACACACCAACGGCAAACCCACAGACCTAATCATCATTATTATTGTCGTCATTATCATCCTTATTATCATCACTATATGTATAGATCATCAGTCTAAGACAAAAAAAAAGTTCGTCTGAAAAAAATGACATAGAGGATTAAAGAGGAGAACTAAAGCATATAATACACACAATTTCCCCTGACATTCTCGACCAGGATGTATGTGTCCTTGTAACCCCCCCCCCTTCTGGCTTATCCGATTGCAGCTCCGTTTGTGGTGGCAGCGCCCACAAGCCCTCAAGAATTCTCCCTTGAATACTTACGGTTCTTCCAGAAAGGTGTAAGTGGTTGCAAGAAGGCAAGGAGTAAGAGCTAGGTTCGTGAAGGCTTCTCCAAGAACCTCTGTAAACCTTTTGACATTTCTGCTTCACTTGATACGTCATTCCATTATCTTTTATTAGCTCCGTCAAGGTTATGTTTTGCGTTGCGTTGGTTTGTTTGGCTGTTGGTGAGTTGGTTAGAAGGTTAACACAACATATATTTATTTATTATTTTATTTATTTATTTATTTATTTATTATTTATTTATTATTTATTTATTTATTTTATTTATTATTTATTTATTTATTTTTTTTTTATCAGAGGTCTGTCTTAGCCCAACTTGGGTGCCATTAAATTTTGGCGCTGATCTGGATCATGATACGAATCGAGGTGATTTTGATAGAATTCTTCAAATGTGAATATTTTTTTTTATTGCATCACTGAGCCTATTGCCTTGGAAGAGGTATGCGCTCTCTGAGTGTTTCCAGTTATCCTTTTTCTGACTAATATTCTGATTGTGATCATTACCGGGATGACCTACCACAAGGACCGTGGCTACTGGACGCTACTCCATATCCTAGGTCAGTCTCCGTTACTGACCATTTCTTTATTTTCGATATGGGGGTCATCCGGTCTCACCCTATGCTGTTATCACTTACCCATTTCTTATACCTGGAAAAATACGTGCATCAGGATTTTTTCAGTGTCTCGGCAAATTATTAAGACAATCTATTTATCACATTTCACTTCTTCGTCCTTCTATCCGACATAATTTTCTTGTTCCCAGACTGATACACTTTAATCTACTTTAATCGATTGGAACTGTTTGTTGTTTCCCACTTTTTTTCCTTTTTGTTTGTTGGTCCATCACGTGGTGTCACCCTTTGGCACATATTTCGGCACTTCGGGTCATGGTGCCTCTATTATTATCTTTTATTTTTATTTTTTGCAATTTCCTTCTTACTTATCTACTACTCGAGTCCCCGGGATGTTGTTCTATTTCTAACGTCTCGTGCCAGCTTGTTTGTTTAGCCTCTTCAATGACATTCGCTTTGCTTACTCGTTCGCGTGATAATTTATGCCTTCCTGTGTCTACGGCAGACCGGCAGATTATGGAAATGTATAATTTACATGAATATCTGACGAGGTAGTTAAGAATGGGGGGGGAGGGGGGGGGGGGCAAAACAATAAAATAGTGATGGGGAAGAATCGGAGGGGAACTAAAAAAAATCATTATAATAATCAAAACAATGATCAGGATGATGATGATGATTATTATTATTACAATTATTATTATTATCACCAATGCTACTAATAATACTTTTATAATTGCTGCCACTGTTATCGTTTTCATTATAATTATCATCATTATCATTAATGTTATCATAATCCTCATTTTTTCATTGCTTTTACTATCATCATGATTAGAATAATTATATTGTTATTGTCATAATTGTTATCATTATTGTTATAATTATTATCACTGTTATGATCATTACAATTAATATTATCATGACTAATTCTATATTTATCACTATTATAGTTTTCATAATAATCATTTATTGCTTTTATTATTATCATTATCAGAATCATTACTAGTATTATGAAGATTATTATAATTTTTATAATGATAGTAATTATTGTTGTTATTATTATTATCACTACTATTATTATCATCATCACCATTCTCATCATTATGATTATGATTATTATTATCATTTCATCATTAGATATAGAAAATAGATATAGATAAACAGATATATAGATACAGATAAACATGCTAATAGACAGGTAGATATAAACAGACATACATGTATATAAATAGACAAACCGATAGATAAACACACCTCTTCATTTAGGAGGATGGCATTCTGCAGGGAAATATGGTACCAAGAATCAGAAGTGGTAGTTGAAGTGTCTTTGTTCTACAAGGGAGAGTAGACTGGGAGAGGCTGGACGAGCGCAACCCGGCACCTAGCGATTGCAAAGCCAGAGCTCTATCACTAAGCTATGCTGCCGCTGGGCCGTCGTGGCATTCATAAATATGGGTGCGTGTTTGTTTGTGGATATATATATATATATATATATATATATATATATATATATATATATATATATATACTTGAATATACATATATGTACATACATATGTATATAATATATATATATATATATATATAGTATATATATATATATATATATATATATATGTATGTATATATATGTATATACATATATAACATATGTACTATATATGTATAATACATATATATATATTGTGGTGTGCATATGTATAAGATACAATGAGTAATATATATATATATATATATATATATATAATATATATATATATATATAATATACATATGAATATATGTATTGTGTGTGTGTGTGTGTGTGCATACTTGTAATGTGCATATATGTATGTAAATGTATAATATATATATATATATATATATATATATATATATATATATCTATATATATTATATATATATGTATAAATGCATATATATATATATATATATATATATATATATATATTATATATACATACATATATATATATATATATTGTATGGTAAATTATCTTGGTCCGTAGAATCAGTCTACTAGAGAAGTGATAGGCGAGGCTGCTATATCAGTTAATACAACCTGTGAATTGTATTTGACGTGCTATTTATCAACACTGTCTTGCATACGGAAATGGCCATGCATAAAAAAAATATAGTGGGAAAACAGGACTAAATAAATTGATTGTAAAATTTTATATGACATTTATACTATTTATCAATACTAATTCGCACACGAAACATAGAAAAATAAATGAAAAAGACAGTAAAAAAACATAGTAAATATCCTTTGGATCATAACATTTTATATAACAGTGAATTAAGTCAAGCTTATCCACAGTACACACATAAATGATAGCATAAACTAGCATCATCACGCACCCCCTTATAAGGCTGACAGACAGACTATATGTGAAGGTAACTATCGCCATTCAATCTAAAATATATGCATTATTAATATCCACTCTATGTTAATATAACAATCTTTATCATAGAGATTCAACAATATCGCATAACAAAATATACTCCTTTGAAATATGATCGTACCACTGGAGAAAAGAAAATACAAATATTCATTATCAACCCTTTTCTTATGACAATTTTCCATTTTCTTCCATTACATCATATATCATTAACTTGAACATAAGTTAATTTCCTTCGCAATTTCTGTACAAAATAACTTTGTTGTGAGTCTCACCCTAAATACCTTCATTACATAATTTCCGCAAATAAAAACTCGGTGTATGCGGTATACCTTGTTCCGCACCAAATCAAGCATAGACCCCAATAATGAAATCACTAATAGTACGCGTATATTCGGATACATACGTGTGCATATATAATTATATATAATGATTCATATATTATATATATATATATATATATTATATATTATATATATAATATATATATATACATATATATATATAATATATATATATATATATATATATATATATAATATCTATACATATATATATATATATATATAATATACATATATATATAGTATATATAATATATATTATATACTATATCTATAATATATATATATATCATGATGTGAGTGCGTTTATTAGTGTGAATCTTGTGGAATTGTGGTTCAGTGTGTATTCATGCGTACGTGTGTCTGTCGACAAATACCACCGCAGTATCGTTTTGAAAGCTATTTACTCTAATTTTGCAACATCATCACCCTACCAAACAACAACAATATTTCCGGCTTTCTGCTCGCTCCGCAATGTCAGTCCATTTACCGCTGCAAAAATATGCAGTGATCAAGGAAATAAACATTCGCGAACACGCAAAATGTATTCATATATATGCTATATATGCATGTATGTAAATCCTGGTTGAAATACACCAGGCATATCCGTTCGGTGGGAAATTAGCATCGATCATGATTTCAGTGTGAGAAATGGCATGTATAAAAAGTGTGAAAACTATGACACTGTGGACCTAAATGAAAGTGATGAAGGCAAAAGAAACCTTTGTATTCCTACTATCAAACATATTTGAAATTATCAATATATATAATTTGTATATTAATATATATATGTATATATATATATATATTTATATTATATATATATATGTTTATTTATATATAGATATAGATATAGTTGTATATATATCATGTGTTTTATATCAAATAAAATAAAAATATATATATATAAATATATATATATATATATATATATATATATATATATATATATTGTAATATATTTTATTCTTCGTCTCTCTCGTCTCTCTCATCTCTCTCTCTCATTATCTCTCCTCTCTCTCTCTATATATAATATATATATATATGTATATATATATATATATATATATATATATATATATATATATTCATGTATGTTGTATAAGAGAGATAGTTATAGATATAGATACAAACACGTTCTATATATATATATATATATATATATATATATATATATAATATATTTCATAATTTCAAATATATTTCATAGTAGGAATACATATATATCTTATATATATATACATATATTACGTTTATACAACACGAACCCACACCACACACACAACACACACACACACACACACACACACACACACACACACACACACACACACACACACACACACACACACATACAACATATATATATATATATATATATATATATATTAATATATTATATATATAATATAAAAAACAAAAAATTTTTTTAAATGTCTGCATTCCACATTTTAATATAAAATGCTTATATCGTTGGACATAAGTGTCTTGCACATATTCTATGAAAACAATTCGTTATTATCACCATTGTTATTGTTATATAGGATTTGAATGATCATTATTAGTGGTGTTGCTGTTGTCATTGCATTATATTTTTATTATCATAGTCATTATTAATAATTATCATATCATTATCATATTATTATTATCATCATCATTATTATTATCATAATCATTATTACTTTGTCATTGTCATTAGTATCATCATTATTTTTTTATTATCATAGCCATAATCATTATTAATGATAATGGTAACTTTAGTTATAATTGATGATTGCAATAACAATAATAATAACAGTAATGATAATGGTACTATGAACATTTAATTATAGAAATGATAATATGTATTACTATTACTACAATAATAATAATAATATATATAATAATATCAACATTAATAATGATGATGATGTTGATAATAAGGAGAGTAATGATGGTGGTGATGGTGATGAAAATAACATTGTAACAACAATAATAATTATAATAATAATAATAATTAATGATACTTAAACATATGATAATGAGAACTATCATTTTAACAAGAAGGAAAATAAGAACAAATATCTTTACTGTTCTCATTACATGTTACGGAAGCACATCATTTTTATTTTTATTCAGCTAAAATAATGTTCATTACGAGATATCAGAGCAATAATAGAAATAAAATTAATATGGACAATATTATGGCAATTAGTCCGCTAACAGACATTTAGATAGAAAATTTCACTTTTTTAAATAATAACATGAATGACGGGAAAGTCTTTCCTCTAGTCAAAATAACTAATGAATAGAATCTATGTATTGCCTATTACGAAAGACTATACGTTTTTATGTATAATAATCTTTGCTATAATAGTCTTTGTTATTACTAAGTACTTGCTGTCAATGATGTAATTTACTTAAAGAGAATATCATCATCTTAATAGAAATTTATTGTTTACTTGATCTTAAATTAAATTAATTAAATTAAATCAAATTAAATAAATTGTATCAATGATTGTATACATTACATCTAAGTGCGATATATTTTCTGTGCGATGCTGCTGCTCGATGTTCCTCAAAAGAATATGCATGTCTGAGATCACAGCATCATCTGCACTGCATCTGAATGATTTTGTGTTGTGCAAGATCAAAGGTTAATTTCCGTAATCGTCTGCAGTATAAATTATCTCGAAGATTTAATAATTATTGATATGATTTACTTGGTTATTTGAGAATGGCCTTGTGGATGTGCTTTCAAACAGCATCTAGGGCACACATATAGCCAGTCAACACACACAAACACATCACACACACACACACAACACACACACAATCACACACACCACACACACACACACACACACAGCACACACACACACAAAGGAGAGAGAGAAGGAGGCGGGGGGGGGCGACAAAGAGAGAGGGCGAGAGATGAGAAGAGAGAGAGAGAGAGAGAGAGAGAGAGAGAGAGAGAGAGAGGAGAGAGAGAGAGAGAGAGAGAGAGAGAGAGAGGAGAGAGAAGAGAGAAGAAGAGAGAGAGAGAGAGAGAGAGAGAGAGAGAGAGAGAGAGAGAGAGAGAGAGAGAGAGAGAGAGAGAGAGAGAGAGAGAGAGAGAGAGAGAGAGAGAGAAAGAGAGAGGCGAGAGAGAGAGTGAGAGAGAGAGAGAGAGAGAGAGAGAGAGAGAGAGGAGAGAGAGAGAGAGAGAGAGAGAGAGAGAGAGAGAGAGAGAGAGAGAGAGAGAGAGAGAGAGAGAGAGAGAGAGAGAGAGAGAGAGAGAGAGAGAGAGAGAGAGAGAGAGAGAGAGAGAGAGAGAGAGAGAGAGAGAGAGAGAGAGAGAGAGAGAGGAGAGAGAGAGAGAGAGAGAGAGAGAGAGAGAGAGAGAGAGAGAGAGAGAGAGAGAGAGAGAGAGAGAGAGAGAGAGAGAGAGAGAGAGAGAGAGAGAGAGAGAGAGAGAGAGAGAGAGAGAGAGAGAGAGAGAGAGAGAGAGAGAAGAGAGAGAGAGAGAGAGAGAGAGAGAGACTTACTATTACACCGAAACAACCTGACAGTGGAATTAAAATGCCTCGAATAAATTACGCCATGAGAAAAAATAATAATAATAACCATAAAAAACAACAAAAAAACAAAACAAAATCTAATAAACACTGCCGCTACAAATATGAACGCTTGATTGACCTGTTGTTATTTAATTATAATTATTATATCACCCAATTATCATCAGTGTTTTGAAAACAGATACATGATTATGATAACAATAATAACATTAACAATAGTAGTAGTACTAGTAGTAATTATTGCAGATTTCCAAATGAGATCATATGATTTTAATATTATTATAAATGTTTAATTCTTTTGTTTATGTTTATTACTCCATCAACACGGATTTGTTTTTTGTTTTGAGATGGATAAACATGTCCAGGATTACGCAAAAAGTTACCAACAAAATGTAATGAAACTTTGGTAGCTTAGTCCCCGGTTTGGACCTGGTAGATAAGTAGATTAAGTACAGATGAGCCAGGTAGATGAACCCCGGAATTTTACAAAGTGGTTCACGGATTCAAAGCATCTATTCACG
>NW_020870391.1:325168-327668 GCF_003789085.1 Penaeus vannamei | reverse complement strand
GGTCGGAAAACATTAAATGGGAACAAACATGAGGATAGTAAATCTAATGGCTGCTGCGCTGCTCCTTCAACAGGATATGTTTAACATGTCATGAGTATTGCGTGGGAATGTAAATTTAACCGTTTAGAAAAAGTCTGGTTATAATGTCCGAAGGAATATTGATAAAAACCCTTGCTTTGAGCCTTTCGAAAAAACCAGGCTAAAAAGCAAAGAGCAAGAAAGAATTTCAAAAGTTCAGTAGGTGAGAATTTAATCCAACGACTACGAAACAGTCATATAAACAGTATTGAGTACTAACTTGTACCCTTGAGATTTGCAGTAGGTTGACATCGTTCTCACAGCTGATCCAGCGGCTATTGTTGATCTTTTGCCCACCAGTGCTGTGCGCGTGCGCGAAAATCTTGTGATTTTGTTTTGATGACCGGCCCTACAACACAACACACACACACACATATATATATATATATATATATAATATTATATATATATATATATATTATATATGTATATATTTATGTATATGTTATTATGTGTGTGAGTGTGTAGTGTATGTATGTATGCATGTATGTATATATATACATACCTATATATCTGTGTACATATATATACATATATTATATTATTATATATATATATATATGTATATATATATAATATATATATATATATATATCTGTGTGTGTGTGTACGTATGCGTATATATAAATATCTATATATGTGTATATATAGAGAGAGAGAGAGACAGACAGACAGATACAGAGAGGAGAGAGATACATGTGTGTGTGTGTCCGAAGAGATGCAATCATCGAAATGTAAATGCTACATGTAGATCCGAAATGATAATGTCGAATCCAAGACCAACTCGAAGTATCCTTTACCTATCAAAGTAATTATGCAAATCCGCCTTTTTTCCCGCGCTCGCCCCGCCGGCCCATCGCGCCTCCGCCGCCGCTCTCCCTCTCTCGGCCGCTCTTCACGTCTTTCTTATTCCCTTCTGTTCATCGTCTCTTTAGATCATTTTCGTTTATCTCCTTTTGTCTGTGTCTCGTTATTCTTCCCCGCTTATCATAGATTGCCTTTCTATCTTTCTGTCGTTATTTCGCACGAATTAACGCCTTCTGTTTCTTAATTGCAAAAGGCTGTGGAGAAGGAAGAGGTATTTTCCTGTATATAATATCTCTGTTTTTTTTTCTGTTGTCTCTTAGTTCTTTATATTTATTCTTTTTTAATTATGTTATTTATTCATCCATTCATTTTTACTACGCTATAAATACCAGTTTATACTAACGATCACTTAAGACTTCATCAAACAATTAATTTAACACACGCCTTTGTAGACCTACTTCAAACAAAACGACCATTTAGTTTGGACGGCATACAAGACATAATATTCTTTATAATGATAATCAGCAGGCCAGGTTATGTCTGCATATGCTTTATACTAATAACCATTACGG
This sequence comes from Penaeus vannamei, assembly GCF_003789085.1. Lineage (NCBI taxonomy): Eukaryota > Metazoa > Arthropoda > Malacostraca > Decapoda > Penaeidae > Penaeus > Penaeus vannamei. Next base: position 326,211 of record NW_020870391.1, on the reverse strand, counting down.
TAATGATGGCCGATAAATGATCAGGCAGCAGCGGTTACCACTACATTAGGTATAGAACACCCGTAACGGACACTCACATCTTGTTAGGAGGACTAATGACCAAGATACCTGATCCTGTGTGTTCGCTGCAACAGGGAGGAAGAGCATGTACGTGGAAGAAGGTAAAAGATGAGGAAGGAGAGAGGGAGGGAGGGAGGAAGAGAGAGGCAGAGGGAGGTGTTGTGTAGAGGCAAGTGAGAAAGATTTGAAGAGATAGGGAGAGAGAAATCGGGGAGGGAGGAGGGAAAGAGAGAGAGAGAGAGAGAGAGATAAACAGAGAGAAGGATAAGAGAGAGAGAGAGAGAGAGAAACAGAGAGAAGGATAAGAGAGAGAAAAAACAAAGAGAAGGATAAGAGAGAAAAAAAGAGAGAAGGATAAGAGAGAGAATCGGAGTGATAAAAAGAGAGAAAATAAAGTGAGAAATAAGCAACCGAACAAGCCGAAATCACCCCCCTCCTACCAGAACGAAAGTGAGAAATAAGCAACCGAACGAAAGTCTCTCCTTCAACGTCTATCAGATTATTTACGAAAGTTCCCGACTTCTAAAAAAGAGATGATAAGCACGTGCCCCCATACGCGTGACGTCATAACCATCCAACTAATAGACTAACACAAGTTTAACGGCCGGTTTGTTCAAATTATGCGAGGCCCGCCCCAATGAACATTCATTATACAGACATGCATATACAATGAAATAAATGCATATCTATCAGTCTAAACATGCATATCTATCTTATAGATAGAATAGATGTATGTATATATCTGATAGATAGACAGATATGAATTGGTTTCTGTGTAGATGTATGTCTGTATATGCGAATATTCACTGGGTCGGACCTCGTACAATTTTGATAAACGGGAGGAGTATCCTAAAGTTCATTCCCTGCCTAATTGAACTGTAATCTATTTAATAATCTCATTCAATATCAAATAATTTTCTTTCGTCGTAATATGATTTCCATTTACCATGAATATAAACGCAGATTATGCATATTGAAGTATG
>NW_020870391.1:302668-310168 GCF_003789085.1 Penaeus vannamei | reverse complement strand
AAGAGACATAGAGAGAGAGAGAGAGAGAGAGAGAGAGAGAGAGAGAGAGAGAGAGAGAGAGAGAGAGAGAGAGAGAGAGAGAGAGAGAGAGAGAGAGAGAGAGAGAGAGAGAAAGAGAGAGAGAGAGAGAGAAAAAGAGAGAAGAGAGAGGAGAGAGAGAGAGAGAAGAGATGGATAGTGTGAGAAAGAGTCTGAAAAATTGCCGATCGCTATCACCACTTATCTCTTCGACCTGACGTCATAGCCAATCACATCTCGATGAAGCCCGACTCAAATCGCTGATCGACCGTTACTAAAAATAGCTTCATTCTTACTTTCCTCGTTTTTTTTTTTTTTTTTTTTTTTGTTTTTCACGCGTGTAAAAACGACAGCCTGCGAGGGAAGCTAAAGAAATTCGCCATTTAAGCACAAGAGGAATCTTAGTTCGTTTTTTTAAGGCCGAGGTTGTGGCCGACTGATTGTTTCTCTTGGCGTGGAAAAGAACAGATAGTATGGTCTGAGAGTAAGAGATATGGATGTTTTTTTTCTTAATCGTTGATATGCCTATAACTAAAAAAGGGAAAGGACGATTTGTTTTTGTTTGTGTATGTCTATCGATACATAGATAGATTACATACATACATATACATATACAAATACATACATAAACATTATATACATACACACCTACATATATAATATGCACTACATATGTAATAATCACGTACATATACATACATACATACATGCATTACCAAACAATACAGTGAAATACATGCATACATACACACGTAAACAGACAAACAGACAGACAGATACGTACTACATACAATACACCGTGACTCATGGAAATTCTAGACCCAAAGCATAACATGATATCAAAGTAAATAGTATTCTTAGTGCGCAATCCCGTCATCGCTGTCACAGAAAAACGAAAAGAAAAAAAAAATGTGTAACAAAAAACGAGGATTTTTTATCGGCGTTCCAACCCCTTTGCATAAGGCTGTAATTGTTGTTGTTCTGCGCGTAAGAAAATCGTATAGAGAGAGGGAGAATTCCTTTCAGCTACGATGATGTGGCCCAAAAAGAACAGAAAAATGATGAGCATAAAAGCATGACGGCGATGAGAAGCAGGAAGTAAGCATGAGAGTACATGAGGGAGATTGACGAGAGAAAACACATGTTGCTTGCACTGTAATTGTCTCATGTGTGTGCTTGCTGCCATGAGGTCGGACTTTTTTCTCTCATCTTCTACAGACGCAGACTATGACTGACGCGAAAAAAATGGATGAATAAAAAAAATAGAACTGGGGAAAAGTCGAGAGAAATAAGAACACGTTGCTGAATTTTGAGCGGAGCGAGAGAGAGAGAGAGAGAGAGAGAGAGAGAGAGAGAAGAGAGAGAGAGAGAGAGAGAGAGAGAGAGAGAGAGAGAGAGAGAGAGAGAGAGAGAGAGAGACAGACAGACAGAGACAGAGAAAAAGATATAAGAAGAGAAAGACGGGTGGGGGAGACAGAGAAAGAGGGAGAGAGAGACGAAACGAAACGAGGAATAGAACCCATAAAAGATTCACTCACAGAAAACAGAACCACCACAGAAAAAAAAATAAATACAAGAATCTTTCTCTAACTAAAAATACCCCCCCCCAAAAAACCCAATAATATATATATATATATATATATATATATATATATATATATATATACATATATATATATATATATATATATATACATTACAACATATAACAACTAGTAAAAGCAAAACCCCTTTGCCCTGCCTCCCTATCTATGGCAGAGTAAAGGTGAGCGAGACATACAATAGACACAGAGTTGGCCCTAACACGGCAGATGCGTGACAGTCCCTCCCCGTCACTGCATTAGCGCGCACTGACATCATGGGCGGCGGTCTCCTGATCAGCGCCTCATGCTCTGCGGGTTTTTTCTTTTCTTCTTCTTCTTCTTCTTCTTCTTCTCTTTTTCTTGTTGTAGTTTGTTTCTCTTTTTCTTTTCTTCTTTTTTTGTTTTTTTTTATGGATTTCTGCCTTTTCGTCTTCGACTCAACTTTTGCTAACGCTTTCTTATCTACGTTCCCTCTATCTGTATGGTTGTCTGTCTGATTGCTTTCTCTCTCTCTCTCTCTCTCTCTCTCTCTCTCTCTCTCTCTCTCTCTCTCTCTCTCTCTCTCTCTCTCTCTCTCTCTCTCTCTCTCTCTCTCTCTCTCTCCTCTCCTCTCTCTCCTCTCTCTCTCCTCTCTCCTCCCTCTCCCTCCTCCCTCCTCCTCCCTCCCTCCCTCCTCCCTCCCTCCCTCCCTCCTTCCTCCTTCCTCCTTCCTCCTTCCTCCCTTCCTCCTTCCTCCCTCCTCCTTCCCTCCTTCCCTCCTTCCCTCCTTCCTCCTTTCCTCCTTTCCTCCCTCCTCCCTTTCCTCCCTTCCCTCCCTCCTTTGCATAAAGACCCACTCACGAATATGTTTGATCTCGCGACTGAATGACCTTGCGATGGCCAGGGGTGCCAAAGTCAGAATCCAACGAGGGCCAATTTCCCTTTCCGAGACCACCTTGAGGCCAGCAAAGGTAAATTCCTAGCTATCCAGGATGACGTAATCAAAAACCGATTTAACAGCGGTATTTGGTAGAAAGGGTAATATAAATAAAACTGACATTACAGAAAATAGTCATCTATAAATTTTCATTCTCTTGATTTAATCCTACAACAAAGGTACAGCGATCCAGGATGACGTAATCAAATTTAACAGCGGTATTTGGTAGCAAGGGTAATATAAATAAAACTGACATTACTACAGAATATAGGTCATCTATAAATTTTCATTCTCTTGATTTAATCCTACAACAAAGGTACCTCCCTAGCTATCCAGGATGACGTAATCAAAAACATTTAACAGGTATTTGGTAGCAAGGGTAATATAAATAAAACTGACATTACCACAGAATATATGTTATCTATGAATTTCCTGCCTCTTCATTTAATATATTATTTTCCTGCATGGTGATCATAATACCATAGGCTTAACATTCTTCTTGTTACTCCCCGGGCCAGTTATGACTATCCCGAGGGCCACATTTGGTCTGCGGGGCCATGAGTGTGTCATCCTTGGTCTCGGCTGTTCAGGGCATAGAGGACGTCTCCGCGCCACCCAAATCAGCTGATGGGGCGTGGTCACGGGTGTCCTGAAGGCGGCTGGTCGTAAGTTCACGCTTTATGACTCTCTGTTGTTTTCTTTGGTTATTCTTATCATTGCTTATCTTTTATCTATTTATTTATATGTTTCATTTTACTATTATTTTTTGGCTTGTTTGTTAGCCTTGTTAATTGTTTTTATCATGGTTATCACTGTTTGTTTAGGTATTATTTTTACTGTAGTTCGGTTAGTCATGTTTTTATTGTTGTTCATTGTTCAACTAGGTTTTCAGTTGTTCCTTTTTTCTAATCGTGGCAGTTATTGTCCATTCTTGTTTTTAAATATGGTCATTTATTCTCAAACTATTTCTATGTTTAGCTATAGTAGTTTATTCAATTCATGGTTATCATTGGTCATTTAGAATTTTAATTGTGGTTATCATTGTTAAATAATGTCATCTTTCTTAATTGACATAGGTTTTTATCTTGTTATTGTAGTTTATTTAGATTTTCAGTTATGGTTATCATTGTTTATTTAGTTTAACAGTTTCCATCTAGTTATGACCACTGTCTTTATTATCATATATATATATATATATATATATATATATATATACATACACACATATACATATATACACACACACACACACACATGCACGCACACACACATACACACATTAGTTCATTATGCACGGATTCATTCTCATCGTTCTGTTTTTCCCATTTTGTCTTTAACATTGTTCCATATTCCACTTCTTCCCATTTTTAGTTCTAGCACGGTTCTCTTTCTTATAATTATTCGATTCGTTCCCCGTGGAAGATGGGAAGAGAGGGGGACGGAAATAAGCCTTGAGAGTTCTCGCTTTTCTGTAAAATCCGTCTGTGGGTCTGAGATGTCGACGCTTCTTCTTCGTCTTTTCTTCTCTGTTTCTTTCTCATCGCCCGCCCTCTCCCTTTCTTTCTCCCTTTCTTTATTATCCCCTCTTCTTACGATTTAGTATTATCCATTATATTTCGTCCCCCATTTCGGTATTTTTTCCCCTTAGTTTCTTGTCCCTTCTTTCTTCGATCTTTTTTTATGGCATTTTTCTCTCGCCTTGCCTCATTATCGTCTTCCCCTTCCCCCTCTTTATCACTCCGTCCTTCACCGTCCCATTTCCCTTCGTCCCTTCTCCTTGTCCTTTTACCCTAGTCTTATCCTCTCCTCCTTTCTGCTTCCTCTTCCTCCCCTTTCCACTCTCCTTCCCCTCTTCCCCTTTCCTTCTGTCCTTTCCCTACCCCTTCTCCCCCCCTTTCCACCTCTCCTTCCTCTTTCTCCTTTTCCCCTACCCACCCCTTTCGTCCCATTTCCCTACCCCTTCTCCTCTCCCCCTTTCCACCTCCCCTTCACTTCTCCCCCTTTACCTACCCTTTCCCTTCGCCCTCCCCTCCACTCTCCCAACTCTCACCCTTCTCCACCCCCTCCCCATCGCCCTTTCCCTACCCCTTCCCCCACCCCAGAATACCCCCCCCCCTTCCCCGCCCACAAACCTCTCCTCGAGTCCCGGGCGTCACCGCCCCCGTGCACCGCTGTTCACTAGACACGTGGGTCCTGCAGGTCTTTTGTTGTCTTCCTTTGCTGGGTGATCGGCTTGTGTCTACTGGGCTATGCTTGTTAGTGGATGTTGTTTTGTTTGTTTGTTTGGGTATGTGTTTGTTTGAGTGTGTATGTGTTTTTTGTTTGTTTGTTTGGGAATGTGTTTGTTTGTTTGTGTGTATGTGTATTTGTTTGTTTGTGAGTGTGAGTGTGTGAGTGTGTGTGTGTGTGTGTGTGTGTGTGTGTGTGTGTGTGTGTGTGTGTGTGTGTGTGTGTGTGTGTGTGTGTGTAAGCTACGCATACTTGTGTATACTTATGCACGTCAGAACAAATGACTGCGTTGTTTATAATTCTTTTTGCATTGCTTCCTCTCGAATTCGGTTATCATACAATCATACTTTTCCTAAACCTAACACCTGCATTTCCTTTCATGATCCATGGCGTGACAGTATCAATTTCTCCATTGCAGTCAGAGGTCGGTTACTTCCAGAACCGGTTTTCCACACGTAAGAAAGTATAATTTGAAAACAGATACGTTGCACTACACATACACACACTAACACATCACAAGCGTAGCCCTTGCTGCCATCTCATCACCCTTTCCACTGCATCACATGCCAGGAACTCGCCACAACACCATTATCCTCCATCACCACCGCCACATGGATGCGCCTCCGCCATCTCATCACCCTTTCCACTGCATCACATGCCAGGAACTCGCCACAACACCATTATCCTCCATCACCACCACCACATAGATGCGCCTCCACCCCCACAACCCACCAAATTACCGGCTATCTTCCGTGGTTGTCAATCCCGGGGCGAGACCGCGCTGGAGTCACGCTAACCCTTCCCGCTTGAGAAGCTTTTAACCCAGCGGTCTCTCAGTCCGAGATACGCTTTCTGGTGCTCTCGGGGTGTAATGGCGCCTGCTGTCATATCATCAGGGAAAATTTCCATGAGGTAACGCTCGCGGGATAGACATGAACTTACGCCAAGTGTGAAAAAGAAAGAAAAGAAGGAAAGGAAGAGAAATACTCGCTTGGATAGTTTTCGTTTACGATCGTCTGGGTCATTTTAAAACGTCTTGGCGGTCTCTATATACATTATAATTAGACAAGAGAAAGTGCGAAAGTGAGAATAGCCACCTATCACTTGTTGAATGTCTAGCATGTTCAGTTACTGTCACTAAAGATGACAAACGGTCACAGCTGAGTGACTCGAGTAGTTTGCAGTTATTAGTCTTTACCTTTAAGTTCTCGCTTTCACCGCCAGGAGTAGAGTCATTTTCTATCATCAGTATAATCGAAACCATTGAATGGACTTTCTTTCGGCCTTTTGAATATCGGTGTTCGGAGAAACGGCTTACGCACACTGACAAAAAAAAAATCATACATTATAAGTGGATTCCTTTGTTATTTTTTAAAACCGAATTCAGCAAAGCTCGCCTAAAAAATCAGAAAACCGATACGTAAAGCAAAAAGACTACAAGAAAACGCCATAACACACCATAAGCACCATCTTACAACCCCACCCCAGTAAAGAAATAACAACAATAATAAAATAACGACTGAAAATAAATGAAAACAACTATTAGAGCGCGCGTCGATGCTATGAGAGTAAATCAGACCTCGTTCCCACAACGCGCCCACGCCCCTGCACGCACGCGGCGCCGGGAGGGGGGGGGGGGGGGGTGACAGAATCCCGTTGGGAGGAGAAAAAGGCTCGGTCCTGCATTTCAGGATGCGAATACACATTCAGGATGGCAAACGAATGTGCGGGTGTGTATATGCGCGCGTGTATGTGTGTGTGTGTGTGGTGTGTGTGTTGTGTGTGTGTGTGGGGGGGGTGTGTGTGGTGTGTGGGTGTTGTGTGTGTGTGTGGTGTGTGTGGTGTGTGTGTGTGTGTGGTGTGTGTGTGTGTGTGTGGTGTATACAAACACAAGCGTGTGTGTGTAGATAGATGGATCGGCATCTCTCCATTATAGTGGTGCTTTTTTGCCAAAGGTTCAAGTAAAAATACTGCGTGTGTTTTTTATTTATTTAACGTAAAATACCTGCGCATGCATTTGATATACAAATAGAAGAGCATATACGGAGACGTGCATACGGACTTGCATTTGCACTTTCAACCTATAAACATATACAACAGCAAGACATTAAAGATCAATTTTATGGAAATGGCACCGCAAAGTCGTCCTTGTTACTCCTGAAAGTCATTGTCTGGTCTTTTATGCTAATAACACCATATGAATCCTAAGACTTTGCTTATTTTTAGTAATTTTCCTCTACGTTGCCGAGAAAAGTCACCGAAGGGATATGTCGACTTTCCCCTTAATCATTTAATCCTGATGCCTGTTCATTGTGCCTTTACGACGAGTTTCCTTTAAAGTTCTAATAATTACAGCCCGTGTCTGCTAAGAACTCCGAGCAGAAGGACTTACGCGCACCATGCCTCACATCCAACTCCAGAAGAGGACGCTAACAGAGCTCCTGCGGTTCACGTCGAGTTCGATCCAGTGTCATCTTCATCTCTAAATCAATTATGAGATCACGCTGGAAATCCGCGAGGGAAGCCATTTGCGAGAACATCTGCTGCAGACGTGGATTTTCAGCTTGATTTCTGAGTTTGAGTGGCCTGTTTCCCTATATACAATCACGGTCAAACTCTTGTCAAGCATTTTTCAAATTCCGTTTCGAACATCCGCTAAATAACACTTTTTTGTGCAAGGAGCCTTCAGTTCATTAAAAGACTTGTCCGTCATTCTACACTGGCTAGAATATGTTTCGCCTGTTATCTTTACTA
>NW_020870391.1:290168-297668 GCF_003789085.1 Penaeus vannamei | reverse complement strand
CTAATTATTTCGATTATTATCATAAATCGAAGTGCCTTTACCGAATAAGGATTTTATAATGATAATAATAACAATAAATATTATGATAATTACAATAAAAATTATGATTATTATAATAATGCTCATGATAATAATAATGAATTAATAGACGAATAGAGAAATAAATAAACATAATCAACCCTTTCATTATATAGGCCATGAAGGCCCGGGTGACACACATTCACAACAGTTTTTTCCGCGACAACAAAAAAAAAAAAAAAAAAAAAAAAAAAAAATAATATATATATATATATATATATATATATATATATATATTATATATATATATATATATATTATACGTGGTGTGTGTGTGTGTGTGTGTGTGTGTGTATGTGTGTGTGTGTGTGTGTGTGTGTGTGTGTGTATAATAAATGAAAAAATAAATGGACTCAAAATGTTTGGTTCATAGTTATGTTATGACCATATAGTTTTCAGTTTCCCGGTTTCTAAATTGTTCATACTCAGCGGAGGATTTCATTGGCTGTTCATTAAACTTATTTTATCAAATTAGAGTTATTTTCCTTTTCTCCGAGTTTCTAAAATGTTTGTGTTGAGTATTCGTTTCTTCTTCCTTTTTCTTTTTTTTTGTTTCCTTATTTTGTGACTTTTTATGTTCGTATAACCTTTGTTTATTCATAAATTTTATTATTAGTATTTTTATTATTGTCATTATTATGATCATTAATGTTTTTACCATTATTATCAACAAAATATCGTCATTATCGTCCACACAGTTGCTATTATCATCACTATCATCATTATCATCACCATAATTCTGTTATTATCATTTTCATTATTATCATTATTAATTTCATAATACTGTTATCACCATCATCATCGTTTTCCTTATCATCATCATTTTCACCCTCATCCTCATCCACATCCTCATCATCAATCATCATTCATCATTATCATGATCATTATCATCACATCATTTTAGAACCGTTCGCTTTCTTTAAACCACAAATTGTCTCCTTTCTTGCTTTATATTTATATACATATTTACAAAACTAGTTTACAAATAGCTTATTTCAGTAAATCAATCGGCAATTTTCGTGACGAGTAGTTCTAAACAAAGCTGAATATAAAAGGGACCATAATGATAACTAGAACATGAACAGAGAGCGTGAATATAAAACTGGACATGAAAATACAGTATATACACTAAACCACATTACCCATCTGTCTGTAAAGGAAAATACGTAAATAGTACATGGCGTTTTTGTAGCTATAATTTGGCCATTTTGCAAACTTTCGTGACTGACTCCAAGAAAGTTTCTTGCTTTTGAGTTGTGTGTGTGTGTGTGTGTGTTGTGTGTGTGTGTGTTGTGTTGGTGTGTGGTGTGTGTGTGTGTGTGTGTGTGTTGTGTGTGTGTGTGTGTGTGTGTGTGTGTGTGTGCTGAGTGTGTGTGTGTGTGTGTGTGTGTGGTGTGTGTGTGTGTGTGTGTGTGTGTGTGGTGTGTGTGTGTGTGTGTGTGTTGTGTGTGTGTGTGTGTGTGTGTGTGTGTGTGTGTGTGGTGTGTGTGTGTGTGTGTGTGTGTGTGTGTGTGTGTGTGTGTGTGTGTGTGTGGTGTGTGTGTGCGTGCGTGCGTGCGTGCGTGCGTGTGTGTGTGTGTTGTGTATGTGTGTGTGTTCAGTGTGTTTGCGTCTTATTGTGTGCGTTCAGTTGTGTGTGTGTGTGTGTGTGTGTGTGTGTGTGTGTGTGTGTGTGTGTGTGTGTGTTGTGTGTGGTGTGTGTGCGTGCGTGCGTGCGTGGCGTGCGTGTGCGTGCGTGCGTGTGTGTGTGTGTGTGTTCAGTGTGTTTGCGTTTTATGTGTGTGCGTTCAGTGTGTGTGTTCAGTGTGTTTGTGTGTGTGCTTACAGATTCATATATGTGTGTCTGTGTGTGTGCTTACAGATTCATGTATGTGTATCTGTGTGTGTGCACCTATAGAAAACTACATAGTCTACTCAAACATGAATACCCATATGTATTCATTCGTCGTTACGATAAGGTAGTGAAGACGAAATTAGATCACGACCGCCTCTATCTCAATTGTTATAAAAACATCCACCCGTGACAGAATAAGCTACATAGACGGAATATATCCACCCACTCATCCGAACCATTTCAAGACCTTCGTTCGAGTGAATAACCCAATGTTCACTCACCTAGATATACACTCTCATCTACATTTCTAGTATCGACGAATATGTCACATCATCTTTACGCTTTACATCGACCTACAAAATTTTATATAGAAATATACGCCATATTTCACCTTAAAGAAAAAGACAAGAAAAGAAAAAACATTTTATATATTTTTTAAAACATCAGAACATGCTTTAGTGAATGATCAGCAAATAACACATATTCGGTCAACTGCGAAACCACAATATGTCAGACGCCCATGCTAGATATGAACCATTTATCATAATCTAGGTTATAAAAACATATAAGATATATTTCTTCCTTGTCGTCATATTAATCTCTATTTTCATTTCTAAATCTGATCTAGTTTATCCGCGTTTACCATAAAAATCCCGTTTTCTGTGACCCCAAAGTCTGCCAGTGATCATCCAGAACACCTTTCGGGGACATTTTATTTACGGATCTTTTTACGATTTCGTGTTTATCAGCCTGTTTGTCATTTCATATGCTATTGGTTATTACGAATACAAATACAAGCATTTCTACACACACACACACACATACTATGTCTGCGTCTGCGTGTATGAACTGTATAAACAGTGTATGAACGCATATGCGTGTATTGTGATTGTGTGTGTGTGTGTGTGTGTGTGTGTGTGTGTGTGTGTGTGTGTGTGTGTGTGTGTGTGTGTGTGTGTGTGTGTGTGTGTGTGTGTGTGTGTGTGTGTGTGTCTATACATATGCATATCTAAATGCATATATATGTATATATATGTATATATATATACATTCATATATATATACATATGTACATATATATCTATATACATAAATATATTCATATATACATGTATATACATATATTTATAGTTACAGGGACATTCCCGTGCCCCTATGTATCATTATACGCTCGCATAACTTTCCCATTAATTTACATCATTAAAGTTGATACAACAAAGTCGGTAATGCATTCAGTTAAAAATACGCAAACGAGACTTCATTAAGGCGCTCGCCGAGAGTACCGACGGAGCAGCAAAGTTCACACACAAGCAACGCATGAATTATTAAAGGTTAATATAGAAACGCCGACATCGACCCCGTTAAACAAGACCGCCAGAGCCAGTACCGGGGTAACGGCGAAGTCTATTCCAGTTCTGACACGAGGAACGGCAAAATACCAGAATAATGCCGGGTATATCACTAGCGATAACTAGATTTGATTTATAGCCGAGTGATAAGGCCTTCTTTTTGGCATGATTTGAAGTTTCCCGGGAAAAACAACATGCGTAGTTACAAGGTGTGTGGCGTCAGCATATGGCGAGCTGTGAGCTGACGTTGTAGGAAAGTACATCATCCGAAATTCTTAATCAGTTTAGTTATCAATATCGTAAACGACAAAGCTACACCTAATCCGCTCGTTATCTAATAAAAGCGCGGGAAATGACGCCAGTGTTCCTTCTAATCTGCTCAGGAAGATTGGGAAAGATGCCTTGAGAGCGAGAAGGCACTACGCGAACGCAGTCCTCTGCCAACTCTAAAAACTGCCCCACAGTGGTGTATTTAAACACACACATACACGTATACACATGCACATGCACGCACACACCCACACACGTGCGCACACACACACGCACGGACGCACGCACGCACGTACGCTCACACACACACACACATAGATAGATAGGCAGAGATAGAACTATGAAGGGAGGAAGAGAATAAAAGGAAAATCCAAGTTTTCGAATACATAAATCACAGGCCCAACTATAAAAAATAAAAAAAAATGAACCTTATACCGCTATCAGGCCCAATCCCTTTAGCGACACACATTATCGAGGAAATAATTTAATCCTAGATCCAGACTTGAAATATAATCCACTGCGACTTCATCAGCCCACCCATAAAAAATCATCACAATCCGTTAGTAAGTTTTTGTATGATGCGGCTGATAACAGGACCAAGCCAAGTAACGGTCATATCATCATTCATTTAGTACAATATGATATGAGGGTAACACATGGCCTTGGAAAGTACAGCTGTATGTTGGATGGTCGAGGCTGTTTAGAGAATAGTACGCTGGTTCTGAGTTTAGTTCGCTGCCTTCAGGTGGCGACATCTGCGTTCGAGATGGATATAACTCTAGTTTACTATATCTAGGTACTCGGTATAGAATCATGCGGAAATTCCTTACAATATATATATTTTTTTCACCATGGACTATCACTAATCACTCAAAACAATATAACTAAACGAAACGTGCATTCTACCTTCTCTGACACACACACACACAAACACATACCACAACACATACACACACACACCACACACACACACACACACACACACACCACACACACACACACACACACACACACACACACACACACACACATATATATATATATATATATATATATATATATATATATATATATATATATATATATATATATATATATATATCAGGAGATAAAAATACACGCTAATACACCACCAGACGCTTTACCCTAGCCTTTATTTTAAACATCTAACAAGGAAGATAATAAACCCCGTCATTTGTTTCCTCGCAGACACGAAACACACTGGAAAACCGAAGACAATCTCCTTCAAAACAAGCGTGTTTATATCCCAGCAGATTGCAAACTAACCAGCTTCAATGACCGCAATAGTAAACAAAACGTAAACACCCGAGTATTATTCCCTTCGCAGAGCACTATCTTGAAACGATCGCCGAGAGCAACAGCTGACACAGTGCGGTTAAAGGGAACGATGGGACGAAAGCGGTAATTGGTGTGATTTTTTTGTTTACGCGGTTATTGCTGTGGATTCTCGTGTGATTTATGAGCGAGTGCGATTGGAAAATGTGTTTATTATACAAGAGAAACTGGAGGTATTTTGTGTTGCCTTGTTGTTGAAATGTTGACCTAAAGCATATTTTTGCGAAAGAGAGAGAGAGAGAAACAGTCAGAGAGTAGAGAGACGTATTGAGAAAAAGAAGAGAAAGAAAGAGAGAGTGAGAGAGAGAGAGAGAAAGAAAGAAAGAGTTGTAACCAGAACTGCTACTATACTGCTAATTTGCAGAGAGAGTTACTTCAGAATATTAAGTTACCACAATAACACAACTGCTGCAATCTCAACGAGAGAGAGAGAGAGAGAGAGTGAGAGAGAGAGAGAGAGAGAGAGAGAGAGAGAGAGAGAGAGAGAGAGAGAGAGAGAGAGAGAGAGATTTGATTTGATCAAATTTATTTACAGAACGGTGTCCATGCCCTGCAAGAACCCAGGGAAGAAAGAAAATAGAGAGAAAGAGCGATTTCCATCAACACAACTTTTGTCATGCTGGTATCCCCACGACCACTCTTTTCCTCTTTTGACCATTATTTTAAGAGAACCAGTTATCCATCTTTAAAGAAATAAGGCAAAAATGTTGACAAAGTTTATATTTAGCTGCAGTTTAATATCATTGTCCTGACACAACAGTAAATGTATTCATGCAATGAATTTTATAACAATGAGAGCTATGGTATGAGGAATTCTACAGCAACAGATCTTGTCTTTTCATGCGTATGTATTTATAAAGTTTATGTCAATGAAAATATTATAAACAATTATTCAAGAACCACCGGCAAAATCCTCTCACATTCCCGCGAGCATACCACAATACCTCGGTTCGCAGTACAGAACGGGGCGATCCCCTGAGCAACAAACAAACGACACCTCAACCCAGTTTGAAAGATCAACATTCCCCAACTGCAGCTGCAAAGACCTGGGCGCAATCAAGAGCACGCAAACAATTCCATTCCTCAATTGAAAGCATCTTGTCTGACAGTCTGACTCCCTCCCTCCCTCCCTCCTTCCCTCCCTCCTTTCCTCCCACCTTGCCTGCCCCCCTCCCAACCCCGCGCTGTTTCTAAGCTACACGGCGTTTGATGTGTCTTGCGCTGGCTACCTGGCGTTATTTTCCCTCTGTGCTACACGAAAAAGAATATACATGTTATGAAGTCCAAATGATTGATAATGAAAGTCAGAACGTCCAAAGTCCAAAAAGTCAAACGAAAACACTCACACATTGTCAAAGTCCTTGGATTCGGCAGAGCGAACAAGCCTACAGAAAACAATGCAACAGTCTGCCTTTCAAGTCCGAGGGAGTCCCGACACGAGATGTGGCGCTGGCGTGTGTATTCTCTCTTCGGGCGTCGGCGAAGAACTGTCGGGCCGTCGGGAGTCGCCCTCCCTCGACGGACTCTTCCGCCACGCCGAGGGAAAGCAGGAGACCGAAATTCGTGACGGAGGCGGTGGCTGTTGTTGAAAATTGGCGCGACCGGTCGGGGCCACTGAGCGAGGAGAAGGCTGGCTGGCGCTGGCGTTGACAGTCAGTCATTCTCAGCGGTAATGGCGGCTCTGGATGAGTGTCGACGGCGTTGGCAGTCGTCGGTGTGGCTGGTGCTTTGATTTTCTCTTTGTGAGAAAAATTAAAGTACTTTTATAATTAAGTTGAACGTCTGTTAGTTTGTATATTAGTATATCTATGTTTGTATTTTATATGTGTGGTTGTATGCATGCATATATATATATATATATATATATAATATATATAATATATATAATATATATATATATATTATATATATATATATAATTCATATATATATATTATATTATATATATATATATATATAATATATATATATATAAATATAATATATATATATATATATATATAATTCGTATTACATAAAGTTACATAACATAGCTATGTGCGTGTGCATGCATGTTGCCACCAAGAGGATTCACTAAGGTCTGGCTTGACCACGCCCTTCCAACCAATGATGCGCAGCCAATCACCGCCATGCAACGACCACAAGAACCCTTACATACATACATTTCTTACATATTCCAAAGAATTAGACAACTGATCTCAGAGAAAACGGTTCAGTGGATCTTAAAGAAAACGATTCAGTCAGCACCAGTGCTTCTTTGTGTGTAGTTAGACAACAAGAGCTAGGAAAAAAAAAATTAAATTGGAAGCTTTAGAAAAAGAATGGACCAATAAACTAAACAGGAAAAAGAAACTTTCAAATCTATGCAATCTAGTATGGGTTAGGTTCACTGATCATTTCTCGCCTTCATATTACTATCTAATGCTCCCAACACCTTTCCTTGTATAGTTAACGTTACAATCCCATCTACTAGTTATCATCAGAGTATTTTCCGCCTTCCATTACTGCTTGTGTATCATTCGGGGTCCACAGGCAGCGGAAATGACGTCCAACTTACCTGCTAAAGACAAAGAGAGAAGAAGAGAGAGGGAAAGAAGAAATGAATGTCGAGTT
>NW_020870391.1:265168-267668 GCF_003789085.1 Penaeus vannamei | reverse complement strand
TGCCATAGGTCTTGAGGCTGTGTGAATCTTTTCTCAAAGTTTCATGTGATTCGGATATTTTTTCTGAGTATGACATGGCCCTCTTGCAATATACTATGGAACAGATAGAATGACTATTTCAAAGACACTGCCTGCAAAACTGTAGATAATGTTATATAAATTAAGATGGTAACAGTCACAAGTTATTGCATTTAAACAAACCAATTAGAACATCTGTTTCCATTGTGCCTGGGCTCTATGCATCAAGATTCTTAGTACATATCAGTCTTCTCACAGTGACGTAAACATATGAAGCCATTAGTGAAATTTTGTCTCTTGGATTATAGTGGTGTTGCAGACTCCTAAGGTATTTGTCATCAAATACATGAGCAAGTGTGCTGAGTATTTTAGAAGTGGAAGATGTTGGCTTTTGCCAGAATACTAAATATGCAATGGATTAGATGGTTGCATGATGCCATCACTGTTGGTTTTGTCATTAACCTTGCCATGACAGGGCCTGAATTTTTCCTTATGTAATAGTACACAACAGCCTAGACTGTGGCTAGGCCTAAGCCAGCCCACCCGCTGTGAGTCATGATGCATATACATCTCATATGCCGTTATATCACGACGGCCATAGCTGTACCCATCACTGAAGGGTTAACCCACCCATGATGGTCCATTTGGAGGACGGTATTCCCCATTTCTGGATGCTATCAAACTCGGCACACAGGCCAGTCCAGGAACCTGGCCGAGTACCTCAGGTGACAAAATCGGAGCACAAGCTCTGATTTAGCATTGCACCAGTGGAACAGCCAGCCATGGTCCTTATTCCGGGCGTCACATGTGTGACACCCAGTGCAAGTGGGTTAATAATGTTAACCCATCTGGCACATATAGCATCCATTCTTGGCATGGCAAATTGTGGACCTAACGACATTTGGCACTGTAGCTCGCCAGTCACAGCAACTTAGATTGAACAAATTTTTTGGGGTAAAGTTTGGGACATAGTCTCTCGCGAGTGGGTTCATACTGTAAAGAATTAGGCCTACCTATTTACATGTGGATGGGTTAAGCTAGGTGATATTCTTGTAGAGGACAAAAAGTTGCAGTTGTTGATACAAGAAATTATCTGAGACAAACAGTAATGCCACAAATAAAGGAAAATATCGCAGAATGCACCGCTCACAGCCGAAGTCCACTAGGTGCTCCAGGGTTTCAGTTCTGTCTTGCCATGCATACTAAGGTGAAAACAATTTTTGTGGGGGAGTGTTGGGGCTTTGTCCCCTTGGGCAGTACCTGAAGGTTACGCCCAATCATAGCAACTTAGATTATTGCATAAATTTTCTGAAGTGGAGTTATGGACTAGGTCTCTGGCGAGTGTGTCTGTACTGTAAATTATTATGGAAGTCTTGTAATATTTCAGAACATTTTTTCCTTTAATTAAATTAGCTGTTTTTTATTCAAATCTACTTCAAATTTGCTTTGATTTGTGATGATGGCCTACAATCTGCAGTTCTAGAGTAAAATGTCAAGTGATCACTTTGACCTTCATACCAACAAACTGGCCAAGAAAACTAACATAAGTATATTCAGCAAGGGAGAGGGTATTTGTTACTGAGAGCGACACACCCACCAGAGATGAAGATACTAAACCAGGGTACGCAGACCCAAAAATTCAAACCTAACCTCTCCTACCTTCAATTTATTCCCTAGACATGAGGGGCAAGCCTTCATTATTAGTACTTCATGCCAATATAGAAAATGCAAAATTAAGAACAATGGCTGTGTGAGGGTATTGTAGATTTGAGCAGTGATATACAGCAGATATTTTTGTCATTTTATGGTAGATATGAAGCTGCAGCATTTCCCTCTATTTCTGGGCATTGCTCTCAGTAACATTAACAAGAGAGAGCTTGGTATGCTCCTTATGTGATGTGATATGATGAATTGCCAATGTATTAAGCATAACCACTTGATGGAGGTTGTATCCTTCAATATTGGCCATTCCCACAGCCATGTCTTCTGATGGCTTCTTAAGGAGTTTTTGCTGCCATACCCTGTATCCAGGGCACTGCTGCTGGTGACCCAATATCTATCGTTGGTCGAGGTGACTGATACAACAACTACAGTGACTCCATCTCTGTAGATATGATAATTGACTATGATGGACTATGAATTACCAAATTAATTAGCCAAGATATTATTTTTGATGAACATAGATAGATAAGCTTATAGATGTACATTTCTGTATGTGCACTTGTTTATAGGCCTATGTATGTACAGAGATGTAAGCATAGTCAACATTTGGGTAATAGTTTACTGGAGATAAAATCCTTATTAGTTCGGCCAACAGCTGTAAGGGCACTTGGTGTGACCTATTTTCCACATTTCTGATATTTTTTAATCACATATATTATTTCATATACCAGTAAGTGTAGCTTGTTTAACTTTGAGTGTCCCTCGATATTCTCTTAGTGTTATCATTATATGAATATATACCTAAACCTCTGTTATTCTC
>NW_020870391.1:257668-260168 GCF_003789085.1 Penaeus vannamei | reverse complement strand
AGCTTGTAGAATAGAATGACTGTGTGTGCAATTTTATTTAGGGTGTTTTTTCATGTGTTTCTGTATATGCATTCATTATGTGTGTGTGTTTGCATGTGTGGGCTGATGAATTATTGGCCTATATATATATATATATATATATATATATATATATATATATATATATATATATATATATATATATATATATATATATATATATGTATAATATATATTGTATATATGTATATTATATGTATATATGTATATATATATATATTATGTATATATATATGTATATATATGTATATAGTATATGTAGTATATATATATGTATATATATATGTATATATATATATGTATATATATGTATATATATTGTATATATATATGTATATATATATATGTATATATATATATGTATATATATATGTATAGTATAATATATATATATATGTATTATATATATGTATATATATATGTTATATATATATGTATATATATATGTATATATATTATATATATGTATATATATATATATATATATATATATATATATATATATATATATATATATATTCATATATATATGTATATGTATATAAATATGAAAGGGAAGAAAAATCTTCTATAAACAACTGTGGCTGTGTATACCTTTTAAACAACTAGTTGATATTTGGCATATGTTGTTATAAGAACTGAGGGATATAAGCTAATTTCTTACCTTCCAGGGACACAGCTGGCCAGGAGAGGTTCCACACCATCACCACGTCCTATTACAGAGGGGCAATGGGCATCATGCTCGTTTACGATATCACAAATGGGAAGTCATTTGACAATATAGCTAAATGGTTAAGAAATATAGATGAGGTGAGTCTTCTTGTTGTAAAGTCTTTATGAAATTCTCTCTCTCATTCTCCTTCCCTCTCCCCTCTCACTTTTTCGCTCTCCCTCCTTCACTCCTTTTCTCCTCTCTCCTCTCCCACCCTCCTTTTCTCCTCTCTCCTCTCCCACCCTCCTTTTTCTCCTCCTCCTCTCCCACCCTCCTTGTCTCCTCTCTCCTCTCCCACCCTCCTTTTTTCCTCTCTCCTCTCCCACCCTCCTGTTCTCCTTCTCCTTCTCCCACCCTCCTTTTCCTCTCTCTCCTCTCCCACTCCTCCCCACCCTCTTTTCTCCTCTCTCCTCTCCCACCCCTCCTTTCTCCTCTCTCCTCTCCCACCGCCCTTTTCTCCTCTCTCCTCTCCCACCCTCCTTTTCTCCTCTCTCTCTCTCCCACCCTCCTTTCTCTCCTCTCTCCTCTCTCACCTTCCTTCCCTCCCTCTCTCCTGCTCCCACCCTCCTTCCCTCTCTCTCTCCTCTCCTCTTCCCTCCCTCTCTCCTCTACCACCCTCCTTCCTCCTCTCCTTTCCTCTCCCACTCCTTCCCTCCTCCCTCTTCCTCTCCACCCTCCTTCCTCCCTCCCTCTCTCCTCTCCCACCCTCCTTCCCTCCCCTCCTCTTCTCCCTCCTCCTTCCCTCCCTCCCTCTTCTCCTCTTCCACCCTCCTTCCCCTCCCTCCCTCTCTCCTCTCCCACCCTCCTTCCCTCCCTCCCTCTCTCCTCTCCCACCCTCCTTCCCTCCCTCCCTCTCTCCTCTCCCACCCTCTCTTTCCCTCCCTCCCTCTCTCCTCTCCACCCTCCTTCCCTCCCTCCCTCTCTCCTCTACCACCCTCCTTCCCCTCCCTCCCTCTCTCCTCTCTACCCTCCTCCCTCCCTCCCTCTCTCCTTCCATCCCTCCTTCCTCCCTCCCTCTCTCCCTCTCCATCCCTCCCTTCCCTCCCTCCCTCTCTCCTCTCCCACCCCTCTTCCCTTTCCCCCCTCTCTCCTCTCATCCCTCCTTCCCTCCCTCCCTCTCTCCTCTCCCACCCTCCTTCCCTCCCTCCCTCTCTCCTCTCCATCCTCCTTCCCTCCTCCCTCTCTCCTCTCCCACCCTCCTTCCCTCCCTCCCTCTCTCCTCTCCTTCACCTCCCTCCCTCTCTCCCTCTCCCCACCCTCTTCCTCCGATCCCTCCTCCTCTCCCTCATCCCACCCTCCTTCCCTCCTCCCGGTCTCTCCTCGTCCCACCCTCCTTCTCCCCTCCCTCCTCTCCCTCTTCTCCTCTCCCACCCTCCTTCCCTCCCTCATTCCTCCTCATCCCACCCTCCTTCCCTCCTCCCTCTCTCCTCTCCGCACCCTCCTTTCCTCCCTCCCTCTCTCCTCTCCCACCCTCCTTCCCTCCTCCCTCTCTCCTCTCCCACCCTCCTTCCCTCCCTCCCTCTCTCCTCTCCAATCCCTCCTTTCCACTCCCTACCCTCTCTCCTCTCCATCCTCCTTCCCTCCCTACCCTCTCTCCTCTCCATCCTCCTTCCCTCCCTTCCTCGTCTCCTTCCATCCCTCCTTCCCTCCCTCCCTCTCTCCTCTGCCATCCCTCCTTCCCTCCCTCCCTCTCTCCTCTCCATTCCCTCCTTCGCCTCAACCTCCCTCACCTCCTCCCTCTCTCCTCTC
>NW_020870391.1:243088-255993 GCF_003789085.1 Penaeus vannamei | reverse complement strand
TCTTCCTCTCTCTCTCTCTCTGTCTCCCTCCCCCTCTCCCTAACTCCACCACGTTCCTTCTCTCTATTTCTCTCCCTCATGTCTCTCATACCTTTCCTCCCTCCAACCCATGCCACTCTTTACTGCCTTTTTATCGCTAGCAGGGCTTATTTGAGTTCTGTTGTTTGCTTGAGTTTTAATGACTTTTTAATGTTTATTGCTCATACAGGCATTTATGATCAGAAAGTTTCAATTGTAGGTCGATGATCTTCCAATGAAACGGGTAACAGGCTCACTGGCAGGGTTATATCACATTTGATAACTAGACTGCATGAGAAATCCGACAATTACCCCATTTGCATTTGGTAAATGTGCCTGCTTTTACCACTTATTGGCATCTCTTAAATGATACTTATATTATTTGTTAATTATTTTGCACATAATTTTTTTCAATCATAACCACATATGAAATGCAGAATTATATGCTTTAATGGAGGGATTATTGTTAAGAGCAGATGCCTTCCATCCATGGCCATTCGGTCCACTCGTTTCCCCACGTGATATTTTCCCTGTGAGTTTATTGGTCTGTGTTTTTAACATTTCATATAATCAGATGCTATCCACAATACAAATATTGACTTAAGCATGGTAAAGTACATGTGTATTCATCTTTTTTTTTTCCAGAGGCTCATTCTCAATTTTATAGAGGACTTTTTGTGGTCATAAGAGGATTATAGAATGAAAGGAATTAAGGTTTTATTTTGTTGAGCACTAAATATTGTACAATGTTTTCAGCCAATGAGTCTAAGGTGCTAAGGATGAAAAGGGGTGTGGCCTCCTGTATACCCAGATTGAACGAACCGTTGTGATATAATTGACACCTTCCAATGTTGTTTTATCTGATGCTTTTCTTTCATTCTTTTTCTTTCTTTTTTCTTTTGTTCTTTCTTTCTTTTTAGGCCTATGTATATTTTGTGCACATGCGCGCGCGCGCACACACACACACACCACACACACACACACACACACACACACACACACACACACACACACACACACACACACACACACACACACTCACTCACTCACTCACTCACTCACTCACTCACTCACTCACTCACTCACTCACTCACTCACTCACTCACTCACTCACTCACTCACTCACTCACTCACTCACTCACTCACTCACTCACTCATTCACACTCTCACTCTCACTCTCACTTGCACACTTGCACACATGCACATACATACGTAATTACTAATATCAATTTTCTTCTTTTGGACAGCATGCAAATGAAGATGTAGAAAAGATGATTCTTGGGAACAAATGTGACATGGAAGACAAGCGTGTCATTGCCAAAGAAAAAGGAGAATCAGTAAGTACTTAATACATTGTCTTTGTATATATTTTATGCACATATATATATACCTTCTTTGCCATTACATGTGTGAAGTAGCATTAATTTATCTACTTAGGTAATATGCCACTAACAGCAACATCACTGCTCTGGAACTGGTGCTAGGGATAACAGCATGGAGGCATGGTCAGGAAGCAGAATGGCAGATTAGGCTCACCTACCTCAATACTCAACTTCAAAAAGGGCCTTAGTTATTCCCATATGCCAGATGCATAAAGTCTTCATTCAGCATTGTCATATTCCTATGTACCAAACTTAATATTAGTTTGTTTGTTTTTTATTTCAGTTTTTCAATTATTATTGTATCATATATGTTTATTATTATCGTCATTGCCAATGTCGTTGTTTTATTGACATTGTTGATATTCCTATCATTAGGAGTATTTTCCTTATACTAATTTCCCCAAGATTGGCATCTTTGCAATTACTTTTGTGTGTAATTTATTTTTGCTTCTGGAAGTTTAATATGCATAACATATCAGTAGGAGTGAAATTGCATTTTACAGATTACCAGTTACAGTAAGGATGAGACAAAAGGATCATTTGCTTCTATTGTAAATCTTCATCATCATCATCTTCATTTTCTTCTTAGCTAATACTAAACTTTTACTAGACGATTTTTCTGGTCAAATATTAATCCATATTTTAGTCTCATTAAAACTACTGCAATATAATATTTAACCACTACTAACCTCGGTCCCTCCAATCGCAAAACCCTTGCTCAAATCCATTAACCATGTGCTGCCAGGGATGGCATGTGCATATATGCCATGACCACAGTGTGTTTAATTTAGTAATTGTATTTACACATAGATGGATCCACAAGTAGAGAGAGAGTGATAGTGTCTGGGAAAAGAACACCCTAGGACTGGCTCCCTTAGTTATTCCTTTGGTATTCCTGTTCCTGGCCAGAAGAGTGGTAGGCCATGCACTGACCAGAGTCCACCCCCCTCAATCCTTTGCTTTGTTGTTATTGTTGTTGTGGGGAGGCTTAGGAGACTGAGACTGAAGCACAATATAGGAGATTACTCCTACCATGGGCCTCAGCCCTTGCCTCAACTAATTTTGCATGTTCTTTTATTTTCTCTGTTCCTTTTTATCCCCTTCTGTCCATTTCCTATATGGGATTCTGAGGGATAGACCGTTTTCTTTTCCCCACTTATTTCAGGCTCACCATGGATGGCCAGTAATGAAGATTTTTTTTTACCCTTATTAGGGACATTAACCCACTAGCACCTGTACAATTTCAAGACGAAAATAATAGTTTTTGAGCGGCTTCAAAATCAGCGCAGGGGCTCACATGTGAGACACCCAGTGCAAGTGGGTTAAGGGTTGCCTCCTTCATCAACTAGCCTATCTAAATTTAATTTCATTGGATTCCCAACCCCTGCCTCTCCTTTGACCATGGCTCCGACCACTGATACTAACACTATCCCAGATGTTTACTGACAATTCTGTCCATTCCAAACCACCCATGCAGGATATTACTCAACCCTCATAATGTGCCCCTTCCTCTCTTCCAACATTCTTCATTCCATCTCCTACTGCACAGTCTTCTTCATTGTCCATCCCTTCCCCCCCTCATTACTACTCTTCATCCTTATTGTCCTCTTCCTCACAGTAATATCTGACCCAACACCACCCCATCTTCCTCCTGCACTTGTCTTTCTGCTGCTTCCACCTCAGCAAACCTTTTGAGTACTCTTTGGCCCAGCCTAGTGGAATTGATTCTTTGTGAATCCCCCTTACTATGACAGTTCCCTTCTCTTTCAACAATATTCAAAAACAAGTAGACAGAGTTTCTTTTGTAGTTGTTCTGATCGTTCACGCCTTTTCATAGTTATATGTGAGTCCCAAGCTTGTGCAATGCCCACCCAGACTGACCTCACTGGCAAACCTATTCCTGCCAAACTTCAGTGCTTTCTCAGTATTTTTTTTTTTTTTTTTTTTTTTTTTTTTTTTTTTTTTTTTTTTTCTTGTAACTATGATAAGAACAGGTCAAAACTGTCCATTGCTTCCCTCAAGATGTCTCAATATCTCCCCCAGACAACCAAAACGTTCCACTCCATCTTTGCCTACCACATCTCCTACACCCTCCTCTTCCTCTGATCCTCAAACAATTATCCCCTCTTCTTCTCCTCACAAGATGCTGTTTGCTCCTCAGACCACCCCACCAAACTTCCCTCCAGAAACTCTTGAAGACGCCCAAAATTTCTAGAC
This sequence comes from Penaeus vannamei, assembly GCF_003789085.1. Classification (NCBI taxonomy): domain Eukaryota; kingdom Metazoa; phylum Arthropoda; class Malacostraca; order Decapoda; family Penaeidae; genus Penaeus; species Penaeus vannamei. The sequence goes on along the minus strand of NW_020870391.1, from coordinate 252,376 downwards.
ATGACCCAAGAGAATGTTCTGCACTCTCATCCACCCTCAAATCCCTCTATTCCTATCCCCTCTACATTCAAAGCATTTGCAGATATCCATACTCCTCTCCCTGAAATTCCTCCTACCCATCTTCCTCCCACTCTTTCCCAACACACCCCATCCTCTCCTTGTGCACCATTCCCTCTTTGTTTCCTATCATCTTTACCTCTCCCTCCTGGATGCTCACGTGAATCGCTTCTATTGCAATAATTTCCTTCTCTGGATCCCTCCCCTTCTGACATTTTTCCTGATACTTCACCAGACGATAACCAGTCCCCTTTTCTCATTCGCTGGAGTCTTCTCCTGCTACTTCTCCAACAGCGATCTCTACCTGTATTACCCGTTGATTGTTTCATAATAGCTCTTTTGTCATTTTCCTTAAACAATGTTCCTATTGCTTCCCCAGCCACAGATAAACTCCATGTCATCCAGTTGCACTATGCCCTTAAACCTTTCCTTTACTAATCTCTGATTTGCTTCATTTGCACCCTCTTTTTACCCTTTTCTCTATCATACTATCCTATAACACCATAACCTTTCACATCTAACACATTTTATCCTAATTGTAAACTAATTTTTACCCTCTTTGCCACAATACTTTACCATAGTGTTTATATGACCTTTGATGTCTAGCATATTTATTTGTTTCAACCATTATCCATTAATCAGATAAGGTTAGTGTAACCCAACTTTAAATTCCAATGAGCTGGTACAGAAACACCATTATCATGTTCAGTTAATCATACTGTAGAACTATGTTACTTTAGTAGAATATGACCATGCTTATATTAGTATGCACTGATATAATCCATCAATGATCATAAAAAGTATACCACTACCGCTGACCCTGCAATGAGGCTCAACCAAACTATGACAGTCAACACATGCACAAACATACTCTAATGAACAGTCATAGGCAAAAGTCTTTTAACGAACTGAAGTTTTGAATCTGTCTTGCCCAATACAAAAAGTGTGGTATTAAGTGGATATTCGAAACAGAATTCAAAACACGTTTTTTCAAGGGTTTTGACCGCGACTGTTCGCTAGAGTATGTTTGTGCATGTGTTGCCCATCATAGTTTGGCTGAACTATCATCTAGAAACACCCCATGCCTCATCACAGGGTTGGCACATGTGGTATACTTTTTATGGTTGGCGAGTGTATCACTTCAAAGCATATTTAGAATAATAATTATGAATGGGGGCACATTTTCAGCAGCAATTGAGTCTAATAAAGATGAGAACCATGTTATAAAGGAAGGTCCTTATTTGTCATCAGGCAGGAATGTGTACTACTTCCTAAATTTTGATATGAGTTCTTACTACTGTCAAGAAGCAACTGTTTGCACTAAGATTTGATTGCTTTAAGGTTTTTTAGAATGTTTTCCTGTGAGGAAAATATGGAGACACTTTTGTGGGGGGAGGGAGTGTACAGACTAACCTTGGTTGATCTTAGTCACGTTTACCACAGGCAATCAGGTAGCCCTACCGCATGAGCCCTGGCTACCAGAAAACAATGACTAAGGTCACATGACTATTTATAGTATAGTAAGGGTTGTTCTTCCAAGCCCATAGCATAGAGAAAGGGTAAATCAATTTTATACATATTATAATTATTTTTGCCAGGGTGATATTTTCAACTCTTTCTGTGTGCAGCAGCTGAAATATTTAATATTTTCAAGACTGAAAAATGTAAATATTTAAAACTTCTAATGAGGTTGGTTATTTACTAATGAGGTTGAAGGATTTACGATTTAAGACATGTTGCATTTGTCATGAATTATTGTTTCTGGTAATAATGATAGCTATGTAGAAAATGGAGTCACATGGCTATAGATTAGTAGCAATGTCTGGAATTGCACTTTAGCATGACTTTTTTCCAGGCTATTGAATAAATTGGCAATCTAGTAAATGGGATAGACCTTTTTATGTGTATTTATATTTTATTACAAGGCATGAGGTATATATTGAGTTTTTGAAGGGAACTGGGAATGGCATTTGTAACTGATCACACTACAGGAGTAGTTGCACTCATGAATGAAATAGTAATTATATAATATTGATAACATATCAAGTAATGATAACCAAGAAAAAATTTTCAAATCTTGGTGTGAAAAGCCAATCATCTCCTGTATGGATTATCTAAACCATTTTTTTTTTTTTTTTTTTTTTTTTTTTTTTTTTTTTTTTTGAGAATGCTACCCTTGGTCGTGTTTCAGTAAATCACCATTTTCATTTGATGTGAGAAATGAAAGGAAGCAGAGATATTAGAATGCCTAGTTTTAATGTATTTTATGGAAGAAATTATACTCAAGAAATGGATTATTTTACAAAAAAAGGAATTAAATTGTTTCTTTATTATGAATTAAAATTTAAGCATTATTCTGTTGGTTATTCTTAGAAAATTGACTTTATTTCTATATTATTAATGGGAAATTTGTTGTTTGTCATTTTGTCAATAGAGGACATTGCACATGGTATTTTTCTCCATTTGGGCCCAAAAAGGAAACCTCTTTTGTGATAATGTTAATCAGCACCCATGGTGTTTCCATGGTACTCTTAACATATTGTGTGCCTAATGGCTAACACATGGACCAAAAATTGGGTATTGGGCTTATTTGAGTGGCAACATCCTGGTGTGTCACAAGCACTCATGTACAGTATCAAGACTTCCATTTTAGCGTGCTGTTGGCTCTTTGTTGTGCATACATTGGTTTGCCATATTCCTAGCTCTATTTGTCATTTGATTGCTTTATTAAACGCTTCCCACCAGATGGCTTGCACATACATGCCATGACTGTAGTAAACAAAGTAGCCGGTGGCATCAAACACAACCCTTCCTATGCTGTCAGCTCACTGGACAGAGCATGTTTTTCTCTAATAGCAGCAGCACTATTTCTGTGGTAAAACTTTTAGGCACTAGCACCTAAAGTGAAGGTAAACCTTCAATAATTTGATATTTTTTTTAGAATTTGCAAAACGGGGAAACTGTCAATGTGCACCAATAAACTCTCGATCATGTCCAAATTTTTAACCCAGCATTATTGGGTTAACATTGGAGTAGACTGTTCTTGTTGAACAGAGTCTATATTATCAGTTGAGGTAGTCTACAACTCTGCATTAGCAATAACAATAAGTAACAATGTTTCTTCTTCTCCCTCTTCATATCTCTTTTCTCTTTTTGTAATCCCTTTGGATCTGGGAGTTTTGCTGCCCACATGTGGCTCAAAATTTACTGTGTTCTCTTTTTCTCCATAAGCATTTTTTGCTTCTTTGCCATTTTCAAATGTCTGTTTGTCCCTTGATATGCTGTATCCAGATGGTAATAGACTGTTTTCCTTGCACAGACTCCTTATCATATCTCTAGGTATTTCACAATTCAGTGCAATAAGTATAACATTAGGTAATTTATTTGTTATATATGTAATTTTTCTTGATATTCAACTTTTTGGTAATACATGCACCACCAGTCATGGTGGGCGGGAATAGGATCCTGAGCATGGAAGTATTGTCTTCCCTGGAGGTGGTGCTCTTTCAGTCATGGCTTACAGACGGTACAATCCATACTCATTTACTGATAGAAATAATGTAAGGCCCCTTCCTAAATACCTATTGAGTCTAATCACTCTTTAAGAGCTTTATCCACTTGTAATGAGTCATTCCCGTCACCCTGGCTTTCCATCAAAATTCTCGTGATATGTTCCCGTCACCCTGGCCTGCCCTCAACCAAATTTTTCTGAAAAAACATGTTCACGTCACCCACTGCCCAGCCAAATTTTTTTCATGATATCATGGTCATTTCATCTGGATCCAAGGGATAAATATTCAGTATTCTGTAACACTTAATGCACTGCCGGTCAAGGCAGTCAGGAATAGATTACTGCACATGGAAACAAGTGTCGGCACTGGAGCTGTTGCTATTCCAGGCATAGCTCACAGATGGTACATTTCACCCTCATTTACTTGTGAAAACAATGCAAGAGCCTCTTCCTAAAGGCTCATTGATTCTAAGCTCCGTACAAGAGCTTTGTGCACTCACAGCGAGACATCTTCCTCGCCTGCCACTTGTCAACAATATCTAATAACTTCATTTTCCCATCATCCTGGCCTTCAGCCAGATTTTTCCTAGAATACACCTATCTGTCACCCGATGCTGCCAAAAATTTCCCTTTGTTGTGAAGTCCATGTCACCTGGATCCAGCAGGTTAATGCAAGACCTAATGCTTTTAGAAGGTGCCTTTATGCCCCTTAGAAACACCTTCATTACCTCCAATTTGTAAAACAAAAAAACAACTCCAATTCCATTTTATTTTAAAAAAAAAAAAAAAAAAAAAAAAAAGTAAAGGATGGTGATTTTTTTTTTTTTTCTTCTTCTTCTTCTTCTTCTTCTTCTTCTTCTTTTTTCTTTCTATTAAATCTATCATCTTTATCCTGTCACCCTCATCTGCCTCCTATTCCTCTGCCTCTCCCTCCTTTCCACTCCATCATTCTCCTCCTCTTCCCCCTCTGCCTCCTCTTCCTCTTCCACAGTGGTTTTCATGGAAACACCTTTTCAGATTGCACGAGAGCATGGCATCCGATTCTTAGAGACATCAGCCAAGGCCAACATCAACATTGAACAAGCTTTCTTAGAACTTGCAGAAGCAATCCTAAACAAGACACCAGGCCGTGACCCACAGGTAAGCCAATTGCTTAAGGATTAGAGATGTATTAATTTAGATATCTTTTAGTGAGTTTGTTCTTTTTGATGTCAGTTATTATTAAGGTTTTGAATTTACTTCCTACTTCCTTTTTTCTTTTATAGTTAGAGTAGAATTGGAAGTTTGGTGTATCTTCTAAGATTTTTTGTACTGGTGTTGCAGTGCCCTTTTTTTATGTATATATATATATAAGTATATATAATTGATTTTATATGATGATCAGGTTGGAGCTAGGAGCTTCATCAAGTAGGATCTTAAAAGCATAATCATTTATAGGATTGTTTACTTTCAGGAAAATCCCGACAATGTTGTTCGTCCAGATAAGCGGAGTAGGGATGGAGGTGCAGCCCGGCAGTGCTGTGCGTAAAGTCATTGCATATTTTTATCACATAAAGGAGTCAGTTACACCCTGTAAGGACACCTCCTCTGCAGGATTGTTTAAGAAGGCTCTCTGCAGATGGTTGTTTCTCCATAGGGCTTGTCTATGAAACTCCTTATGGCAGAGGGCACATCGTGTTCACTGCATTAAAACTAACATCACCGCAGACTCCCCACCTTAGACTAATGCTCGCGGGGGAGGTGACGATAAACAAGCACAGACTTTTTTATGCTTAATCAGTACCATCTATCTACACTGCACTCAGGGGATGGATTCAAAAGATGATAAGCTAGGAACCAATAATTGCAGGTTATTGCTCATGTTTACGTCTGAGTGTTGCTGTCAGATGTGTCGGAGTTTGTCCCAGAATGATGTGAATGTTGTCAGGAGATTGAGATATTAGCCACCTAATTTTGGTCCTTTGATGGAATCTTGGTACAGGAAGATTTTCTCTTCTTTTTTTTCCTTTCTTTTTTTCTAAAAACAAAAAAGGAGGTGTTTGTGTATGCCAAGAGACTGTCAAAGAAGCATGTGTATTGCCTAATGCAAGAAGAACCACTTCTCTGCGGTAACTATCATGACTTGGTGCAATTGAATTGACCTTAGAACTTTTGTGCACTTTATGCCTTATAATTCTTCAGTGTAAGGCTTTTCATATGCATGGAAAAGCCTTTCGTTTGTGTTGACCTTACATGGAAATAAGTGGCTTGAAAAGAATATTTGTATGTAAAGCATAATTTAGATATTTTTGTTTTTGCGAGAAGTGTTTTCATCATATACTTTTTTGACCTTGCCATGTGATAACCAAAAATCACCTAATCATATTTATTTTATTGATTATTATTAAATAATTATTGACCTTGCAATTACTCATACTTTTGTAAAATAATGAGGTATATACCAAATGTATTTAATTGGCTAAGCCCTATAAAACTGACCTGTATAGGCATTTAGAAAATCCCTTCTGGTAATTTAAAAATATATTCTTCACTGAGAGGTGACACTGACTTGTGTTGAAGTTTGAATGATACAAAAGGTTTAGAAAGCTTGACTGTAATCTGGTTTGGTCGTAGGACACATTTGTTGGACCTTTGTGTGGGTTTGGGCTTAACCTGAAAGGTTGATAAGAATAAAGTTTAATAGAACTTGTTAGTATTCAAAATTGATTTTTAATCATTTGTTTTTTTCTGATTTGTATTTTTATTGTAGTCACAGGTGGTATAATTATCATTATGATTGCTATTATTATTATGAATATCAAAGATCAATGTCACTGTAATTAACTATCCAAAACTTTTATTGTCACATTTCATAATGCAGTAGCATCAATAGAACATAGAAAAAGAATATCAAGTACATCATCATGCCACTTTTCTCTAATTTGTCCCATTAAAACCTTTTCTGTTCTCTTGGGTTAAACAAAAATAACGAGGGAGAATTTGTGATCATGAATCCGTTACTTCCCTGTTGTCATTGGTAAGCTTTATTTTTTAACCCCAGTGATTATACCAAAAGAATAGTCTGGTAAAATTATGTTGAAAGATATTATGATTGTGTTATATTTATCCTTATGACTGATACACCAAGAAATGGAAGAAGGCTTGAGCACACAAGTTCTTCACCACAGAAGTCTTTCTGATTATTGTATTCTGAATTGGAGGCTAATGAAGAAGCTCAAAGGTAATGGATATGAAGGAAACCATATGGGTGTTTTAAGGGTTATTGATATTACTTCTTGTTTTTTTATTATTCTTTTTCTTTCCTTTCTTCCTTTTTCATTTTAATTTTTTCCTCTCTTTATTTTGGCTGAGAAATGCTTTCCAGTGAATTCATTTATTTATTTGTAGATTTTTGCCTTCTTTTGCTGTTGGAATTTGCTCCTAGATTGATATTATGTCTTTCCTATTTACCTCTTTTTTATCATAATTTTTCTTTAAGGGTGGAAACTTGGTTTATCTGTGATTATACTGGTAATATTCCCACAAAGACATACACAAATATATGTATAGAAAGACAAAACATTTACACCCATATGTATGCAAGCTTTTTCAGCACAAAATATTACAGAGGCTTTTCTCAAGTGCTTGCTTACACAGTTGAAATATTGGAGCTAAGACTTAATTCTCCGTCAGGCTTTCAAGTCGTCCAGATTTCAATGGCTAGAAGAAGAAAAAGGTTAAACACTGTGTTCTAGAAGTTGAGTGCAATATGTTTTGATATTTGTTATAAAAAAAATTTCAATATTATTTATTCATTTATTGTTAGTAGTATTATGGTCATTAATTTATTTAAAAAAAAGAATTACAGTTGTCATCAGTAATATTGCATGATTTTTTCCCTTTATTTGCCAGGAGTCAGTAATGTAAAAATTATCAAGATTACAATTTTCAGGGTCATAGATTTTATTCTGTACACAGTGCTTATTGCAATAGTAATGTCAACTCCAAATTTGTTCCCCCTTATGTGTATTTTTTTTTTTCTTTTTTTTTTTTTTTTTTTTTTTACAAAGGGATATTATTGACGTTTTTCTTCTTTTTTTTCAAACATATTTTCCCTAGTTACTTTCTTTACTTTTATATCCATAGAATGATTTATATGGGAACTGAGGGAAGGCCCTGTCGGTGGCTTGGGCCGCTCTTTAAGCAGACTACTAGTGAGGGGAAACAAGAGCATAGGTGATGAGTTTTGTTTCCCTTATCCTCTTCTGTTTATTTTCATTGTATAGTATTCACAACTGTGTGTCTTATGACGTGATATGTATAAAGATTGTCTAAAAGTTATCTCTGACAAATGGAGCAAGGTGGCGTCTTCCTTGTGTTTGAATCGCAATTTGAGAATGCTCGTTATTTGCTATACGACCAGTGTCCCCCCTCCTAGAAAATGAGTAACAGTCAAAAAGTCTTTCTTCACCAAAGTATAGTAATAAGTTGGGATCTTCAGTTAGGTAGAAAGAAGAAAATGGATATTGTCACCTCTTTTTATTATTACTATTATTCCACTTTCCCTGTTTTTATCTTCTGTCAAAATGTGTTCCTCTCTTGGCTAAAGCATTGAAGATCAAGTCACACAAGGTTGACTGTGAGGGCTCCTATGTCTGTATTGAATTTAATAGCAGTGCTGTGTTTTTAGTGAACATGACAAGCTAGTTATCTGTAAACATGGTAGTTCATCCCAAGTTATGGAAGTGTCCTTTTTTCCCCTTAATATTGCTTTTCTTTTTCTCATATTTCTGTCATTTTATTTAAGTTTGTTATTATTGTAATTATACTACATCTTCATAATGTTTTAATTTATGTTCCATGGCTGTAATATTTTTCTTTTTTAAATGTTCCACACATACTTTTTCCTTTTCATCAGAGTTGAAATACATGATTTTTTTCCTTTATTTTAAGAATAAGTTCTCATCAGCTTTACTTTTTTTTCGTAATAAAAACAAAAGCAAAAATAGTTTTGTACTTTTGACTTTGTGTATTATGTTTTTATACTTGTAAATGAAGAAATATGATCCACTAGGGCTGTAGTTTGTGGCATATATAGTTTATAAAAGAAATTAAAGGAAGAGATGATGATTTTTTGTGTCCAGAAGTTTCAAATTTAACTGTATTTTTGTCTCTAGTGTATGGCCTGCAGGCAGTGCTGAGAGGTAAACTACGAGATCTTTTATCAGGTATCCTTACCCGTTACCTGGTGCATTAAAGAGAAAGCCCACGATTATTAGATTATCAGAATGACCAAGTTATTATTATTTTTATCTAGTTTTTATGAGGTATCAGTTAGATTCTTTTTATTGTACATATGTACTAAATAAAAAACAAATATTTCATTCAACTCTCAGGATTAGATCCATATTATATACAAGAAAGTTTGGAAAAAATCTCATTTGCAGCACTTGAATGCCCTGTTCGCACCTAAAAGAGGTGGTGAAAAGTTCTTTATGAGAATGTTCAAAGATAATTGGATCCACATGAATTATTCTCTCTACTTTTTTTGTCTTTCTATTACTATTGAATAAAAATGTGTGGATTTTGATACCACTGAATTTATTATTATGTATGTTAGCCAGAATTTCTTTTCAAAAGAATAAATCAAATTGGTTGCACTCTTATTGACTTGGTGTATACATCTTGGCCCAACTGCCCCCCTCCTCCTTGCACATCTAGAAACTGAGAGGAAAAGAAAC
>NW_020870391.1:216025-223525 GCF_003789085.1 Penaeus vannamei | reverse complement strand
GAGAGAGAGAGAGAGAGAGAGAGAGAGAAGAGAGAGAGAGAGAGAGAGAGAGAAGAGGAGAGAGGAGAGAGGAGAAGAGAGTTAGAGAGGAGGAAGGAGAGAGAGAAGAGAGAAGAGAGAGAGAGAGAGAGAGAAGAGAGGAGAGGGACGAGGAAGGAGAGAGAAAGAGAGAGAAGAGAGAGAGGGGAAGGNTTCGGTGGTCCTTGTTGATGGGGTTTGCTTGTTTTTTTGGTTGTTATTGGGGGATTGGTTGGTGGTGCTGGTGTTATTGGTGGTGTTTTTCGCTGTTGATGTTGTTTTTTTTTGGTCGTTATTTGGGGATTGGTGGTTGGTGTTATAGGCGGAGTTGTTTTTTTTTTTTTTTTTTGGGTGGTGCGTGGCGCCGGTGTTTATTCTTGTTGGTGTTAGCGGTGTTGGTGGTGGTGTTATGGGTGTGGTGTAGGCGGTGGTTGTTGTAATTTCTGGCGTTATTGATGTTTGGTGGTAGTTGTTTTGGTTTGTTGTTGGTGGTTGCATGGGTGTAGGCAGTTGGTGTTGTTGGGTGGTAGTGGTGTTGTTGTTTGGCTTATTTGGGTTGTTGTGGTGGCGATATTGGTGTTGTTGTGGTTGTGTTATTGTGTTGGTGGTGCGTGGTGTTATTGGTGTTCTTTGGTGGTGGTGGTGTAATTGTTGTTGGTCGTGGTGGGTTATTGGTTGGTGATGTGATTGGTGTTATTGTGTTGTGTTTATGGTGTTGGTGTTTTTGGTGGTGGTGGTGATGTTGGTAGGGAAGGCGTTATTGGTGGTGGTGGTGGTGTGGTTGGTGTTGTAGTTGCTGCGTGTGGTTGGTGCTATTGGTGTGTTTTTGGTTAGTGATTGGTGTAATTGTTGTTGGTGGTGGTGCTATTGGTGGTGATGTTGATGGTGTGTGTTGCTTGCTGTTTGGTGTTGGTGGTGTTGGTGGTGGTGTTTTGGTGTGTAGTTGTTGGTGATGATGATGGTGAGACGTGTTTAGTTTATTGTTGCTGTTGTTGATATCAATGTTGTTACGGGTGTTGTTGTTGAGTTGTATTTTCATTGTATTAATTGTTTTAATTCCTCCATTCTAACCTTCCTCTTCTTCTCCCTCTTCTTCGTCTGTCTCTCTCTTTCATTCCGCTTTTCATCTTCCTTCTTTTCTCCTTTCTTTCTCTCTTTTTTCTTCTCTCCTCTCCCCTTCTTCCTTTCTTTCTCTCTCTTCTCTGTCTCTCTCTCTCTCTGTCTCTCTCTCTCTCTGTCTCTGTCTCTCTCTCTCTCTCTCTCTCTCTCTCTCTCTCTCTCTCTCTCTCTCTCTCTCTCTCTCTCTCTCTCTCTCTCTCTCTCTCTCTCTCTCTCTCTTTCTCTCTTTCCCCTCTCCATCTTCCCCCCTTTCTCCCTCTCTCCCCTCTCTCTTCATTCCTCTTTCTCTCTCCATCTCTCTTCGCATTTATTTCCCCCTCTCCCTCTCTCTCCTCCTCTCTCTCTCTCTCTCCCATCTCTCTTCCCATCTATTTCTCTTCCCACCTCCCTCTCTCTCCTCCCTCCCTCTCCCTCCCTCCTCTCCCACCTCCCTCTCCCTTCCTCCCCCCACCTTCCCCCTCCCTCTCTCTCCTCCTCCCCCCTCTCCTCTCTTTCCTCTCCCTCCCTCTCTCTTCACCCCCCTCCCTCCCTCCCCCCCTCCCTCTCCTCCCCTCCCTCCCCTCCCTCTCCCCTCCCTCCTCCGCCAGCCTTTCAACCAATTTGCTTAATATCTCGTCTATTTTCACTCCTAATCACCCCGAACGAGCAGTTACTCCACAAAACAGGTCGTTTGGAGTTTGGAGTGGTCGGGCGTTTTTTGTTTTGTTTGTTTTTTTTCTACGCGCGTGTGTGTGGGAGTGTGTTGGAGGTTAGGCGAGGGTTGGAGGAAGCGTGGGGAGGGGAGGAAGGTTGGGAGGAGGGTGGGGGGGTGGTGGAAGGGTGGGAGTGTGTTGGAGAGGAGCGGGTGGAAGAGTGGAGGACGGAGGGGGAAGGGGAAGGGGTCGGTGGTGTGTTTGGGGGGGGGAGGGGTGTGAGGGGTGAGAGGAAGGGATGGGGAAGGGGAAGAGGTGGGGGGGTGAAGGGTGTTGGTGTAGAAAGATAGGAGAAGTGGGGGGGAAAGGGGCTTGTTGTGTGTGTGGGGTGTGTTTGTGTGTGTATAATGGTGTGGGGAGGAGGAGGGGCGATTGGTGGGTGGAGGAGGGTGATGGGCGGTGGGCAGGATTAGGGTGTGTGTGGGGTGGAGGGGGTGGAAGGGAGTGGGGGAAGGCAGTGTGTGTGTGGGGTTTTGTGGTGGGTGGAGGGGGGTAGGTAGGTGGGTGGGGTGAGCGTTTTGTGTAGGGGGTGGGAGGGAGGGGGAGGGATGTATGTGTGTGTGTGTGTAAGAGAGAAGGAGAGAGAGAGGACAGAAAAAAAAGGAAGTGATTAATAAGGAAAGGGAGGAAGATGGAATGAGAAAGAAGGGAGAGAGGGAACGAGGAAGAAGGAGGAGGGACAGAGAAGAGTGAACGAGGAAGAGAATAGAGAATAGTGACGAGAGAAAGAGAGAATGAAGAGAGGTAAAGAGAAAAGTGAGAGAGAAGGGGTGGAGGAGGGGAAGAGAGGGAGAGAAGAGAGAAAGAGTAAAGAGGTAAAGAGAAAAAAAAAGTGAGAGAAAAAAAAGGGAAGAGAAACAGAACAGAAAAAAACAGACACAGACACGAAGACGGAAAGACAGACAGACACAAAAGAAAGGGATTCATCTCCGCTTTCAACCCTTTCGGAAAATGAGAGGAAGAGAGGAGAGAGAAGAGAGGGAGAGAGAGTAGAGGGGTAGGAGGAGGGGGGAGAGGGAGGGAGGCCAGGGGTGTATACCTAAGAGAGAGGAGTAGGGAGGAGGGGGAGGGAGAGAGAGAGAGAGAGGAGAGAAATGGCTTCAATAGGAAGTATATCAGTTTATTTCGTCTATTACACTATCTCCTCGCTATGTATTGGAGCTGCGTTGGTCGTCAACGGGATTAATTCTGTCCGCCATTTTCGCCAATTCCCGGATGTGAGTTTTGGCGCCTCTTGTGTGTTTGTAGTGTTGCCATTCGAGCGCTTTTCTCGCTAGATCTAGCGTTTTTTCTTTCTTTCTTTTAGTTATGATCTATCGGGATCTTTTCCCTTTTCTTCTTTCTCTTTTTGGAAAGTTAATTCTGTGTATAGCGAGTTTTTAAAGTCCTTTTTTAACGGTTAAATTAGGCGTTTTTACATTTATATCTAGCGAGTTTTCAAAAAATCAGCCTAGCGGTTTAGCTGAAATATCAACGGCAACACTGTGTCCGTATCTATCGCGTCTATAAAATCTAAAAAAAAATGTTTGCATGTTCTCATAACTAACTTTTAATGGAAGGGTGGAAGACTATGTAATTCTCTCGTGCGGATGGGTTTTCCTTTGGCCGATAGGAATGGAAAAGTTTAGGAAAAAAGAAAATGATACTAGCGTTTTCCACAAAGGATTTGCGAGCGTGGTAAACCTTTTCAATGTTTCTCTTTCGCTCGCTCTCGCTGTTGTGTCGTGTCTCTCTCTCTCTCTCTCTCTCTCAGATTTCAATCTCGTTTTTTTCTTTTATTCTTTCTTTCCTCTTTCTTTTTGTCTTTTGCTCTCTCTCTTCTCTCTGTCTCTGCTTCTCTCTTCTCTTCTCTGTCTGTCTGTCTGTCTGTCTCTCTGATCTCTCTCTCTCTCTCCTCTCTCTCTCTCTCTCTCTCTCTCCTCTCTCTCTCTCTCTCTCTCTCGTCCTCTCTCTCTTCTCTCTCTCCTTTTCCAGTCTCCCTGCTTCTCTTCCTCCTTTCTTCCCACCCCTCCCTTCCCTTCTCTCCTTCCTCCCTCCCCTCCTTCCTTCCCTCTCTCCCCCTTTCCCTCCTCCTCCCTCTCTTCTCTCTCTCTCTCTCTCTCTCTCTCTCTCTTCCTCCTCTCCCTATTCCCTCCCAACGACACGAAGAAAATCTGGAAGCTTCCATGGCGGAGAATCCAATCCCGTTCGTTTTAGGCGCCTCTTCCTTCTCTCTCTCTCTCTCTCTCTCTCTCTCTCTCTCTCTCTCTCCCTCTCTCTCTCTCTCTCTCTCTCTTCCTCCTCTCCCTATTCCCTCCCAACGACACGAAGAAAATCTGGAAGCTTCCATGGCGGAGAATCCAATCCCGTTCGTTTTAGGCGCTTGGTTCAGTGATCCTCTCGATGGCCTGCTGCTTGGATCGCCTCTCGGGCGGTTGGAGTCACGGCGGCTGGGCGGACCTCCCTTCTCGCGCGCGCTTTGGGGGGTTCCCGAGCTTTTTTTTTGGGGGGGGGAGGAGGGTTCTTTGCGGTTTTATTGTTTTTTTTCCGTTTTTTTTTTTTTTTTTTTTTTTTTTTTTTTTTTTTTTTTTTTTTTTTTGTTCCCGCGCTTTTTTGGGTTTGGGTTTTTTTTTTGGGTTTCCCGCGCTTTTTTTTTTTTTTTTTTTTTGAGGGGGGGGGTTCGTTTGCCGTTTATTGTTTTTTTTTCCGCTTTTTTTTTTTTTTTTTTTTTTTTTTTTGTTTTTTTTTTTTTGTTGTTCCCCGCTTTGGTTTTGGGGTTTTGAGTTTCCTGCGCTTTTTTTTTTTTTTTTTTTTTTTTTGAGGGGTGGCGGGGTTCGTTGCGCTTTTTTGTTTTTTTTTCACGCGCTTTTTTTTTGATTTTTTGTGGTTTGTTTTTTTTCCCGCGCTTTTTGGTTTTGGGGGATTTTGGTTTCCCGCGCTTTTTTTGGGGGGAGGGGGAAGGTTCCTTGCCGGTTTATTGTTTTTTCAGAGTCTTTTTTATTTTTCTTTCTTTTCTTTCTTTTCCCGCGCTTTTTGGCTTTGTGAGGGGGGGAGGTTCCTTGCGTTTTATTGTTTTTTTCCGTGTTTTGGGGGTTTGTTTTCATTCCCAAGTTTTTTTTTTTCTTTCTTTCCCGCCGCTTTTTTGTTTTTGTCTTTTTGAGTTTCCCCCGCGGCTTTTGTGTGTGTTGTTTCCTGCCCGCTTTATTGTAGGTTTTTCACGCGCTTTTTGTTTTTCCCCCGCGCTTCGTTTTTTTGTCTTTTTCTTCTCGTTTTTTTTGTCTTTTTGTCTTTTTTTGCGCTTTTTTTTTTTTTCTTATTCTCGCGCCTTTTTTTTTTTTTTTTTGTCTTTTCCTGCGCTTTTTTTTTTTGTCTTTTCCCTCTTCCCCCTTTCCCTCCTCTCCTCTTTCTCTCTTCTCTCTCTCTTCTCTCTTCTCTCCTCTCCCTATTCCCTCCCAACGACACCAACTATATGTAATATAATCTGGAAGCTCTCCCATGGACGGTAGGAATCCAATCCCGTTTCGTTTTAGGGCCTCTTCCTTCTCTCTCTCTCTCTCTCTCTCTCTCTCTCTCTCTCTCCCTCTCTCTCTCTCTCTCTCTCTCTTTCCTCCTTCCTATTCCCTCCCAACGACACGAAGAAAATCTGGGGAGCTTCCATGGGCGTGAGAATCCAATCCCGGTTACGTTTTAGGCGCATTGTTCAGTGATCCCTCTCGAATGGCCTGCTGCTTAGGATTCGCCTCTCGGGCGGTTGTGGAGTCACGGCGCGGCTGGGCGGACCTCCCCTCTTCGCTGCGCGCTTTGGGGGGTTCCCGAAGCTTTTTTTTTGGGGGGGCCGGGGGGAGGGAGAGGTTCTATATGTGTGTTTATTGTTTTTTTTTCCGGTGTTTTTTTTTTTTTTTTTTTTTTTTTTTTTTTTTTTTTTTTTTTTTTTGTCCCCGCGCTTTTTTGGTGTTTGGGTTTTTTTTTGGTTCCCGCGCTTTTTTTTTTTTTTTTTTTGTGATGTGGGGGCGGTTCGTTGCGGTTTATTGTTTTTTCCGCCGTTTTTTTTTTTTTTTTTTTTTTTTTGTTTGTTTTTTTTTTTTGTTGTTCCCGCGTTTTTGGGTTTTGGGGTTTTTGAGTTTCCCCGCGCTTTTTTTTTTTTTTTTTTTTTTTTTTTTGAGGGGTTGGGGGTTCGTTGCGCATTTTTTTGTTTTTTTTTCACGCGCTTTTTTTGTTTTGATTTTTGTAGGTTGTTTTTTTTCCCGCGCTTTTTTGGTGGGGTTTTTGAGTTATCCCGCGCTTTTTTGGGGGGAGGGGGAGGTTCCTTGCGTTTATTGTTTTTTCAGCGTTTTTTTTTTTTTTTTTTTTTTTTTTTTTTTTTTTTTTTTGTTTCCCGCGCTTTTTTGGTTTGGGTTTTTTTGGGGGTTTCCCGCGCTTTTTTTTTTTTGGGGGGAGGTTCTTTGCGTTTTATTGTTTTTTTCCCGTGTTTTTTTTGTGGTTGTTTATTCTCCCGCGTTTTTTTTCTCTTTCTTCCTTTCCGCGTTTTTTTTGGTTTTTTTTTTTTTTTTTGGTCTTTTCCCGCCGCTTTTTTTTTTTCCTCCCCCTTTCCCTCATCTCCTCCCTCTTTTCTCTCTCTCTCTCTCTCATCTCTCTCTCCCTCCTTCCCTATTCCCTCCCCAACGACACGAAGAAAATCTGGAGCTTCCATGGCGGGAAATCAATCCCGTTTGTTTTTAGGCGCCTCTTCCTTCTCCTCTCTCTCTCTCTCTCTCTCTCTCTCTCTCCTCTCTCTCTCTCCCTCTCTCTCTCTCTCTCTCTCTCTCTCTCTCTCCTCTCTCTCTCTTCTTCCTCCTCTCCCTATTCCCTCCCAACGACACGAAGAAATCTGGAAGCTTCCATGGCGAGAATCCAATCCGTTTGTTTTAGGCGCTCTCTCTCTCTCTCTCTCTCTCTCTCTCTCTCTCCCTCTCTCTCTCTCTCTCTCTCTCTTCCTCCTCTCCCTATTCCCTCCCAACGACACGAAGAAAATCTGGAAGCTTCCATGGCGGAGAATCCAATCCCGTTTGTTTTAGGCGCCTCTTCCTTCTCTCTCTCTCTCTCTCTCTCTCTCTCTCTCTCTCTCTCTCTCTCTCTCTCTCTCTCTCTCTCTCTCTCTCTCTCTCTCTCTCTCTCTCTCTCTTCCTCCTCTCCCTATTCCCTCCAACGACACGAAGAAAATCTGGAAAGCTTCCATGGCGGAGATCCAAATCCCGTTCGTTTTTAGGCGCCTCTTCCTTCTCTCTCTCTCTCTCTCTCTCTCTCTCTCTCTCTCTCTCTCTCTTCTCTCTCTCTCTCTCTCTCTCTCTCTCTCTTCTCTCTCTCTCTCTCTCTCTCTCCTCTCTCTCTCTCTCTCTCTCTCTCTCTCTCTCTCTTCTCTTCTCCTTCTCTCTCTCTCTCCTCTCTCTCTCCTTCCACTCTCTCTCTCCATCTCTCTCTCTCCCTCCTCCTCTCTCTCTCTCTCTCTCTCTCTCTCTCTCTCTTCCTCCTCTCCCTATTCCCTCCCAACGACACGAAGAAAATCTGGAAGCTTCCATGGCGGAGAATCCAATCCCCGTTCGTTTTAGGCGCCCTCTTCCTTCTCTCTCTCTCTCTCTCTCTCTCTCTCTCTCTCTCTCTCTCTCTCTCTCTCTCTCTCTCTCTCTTCCTCCTCTCCCTATTCCCTCCCAACGAC
>NW_020870391.1:203525-206025 GCF_003789085.1 Penaeus vannamei | reverse complement strand
CGGTGGCCTTTCACCATCCGGCCGATCCTCCATAATAGATAAAGTTTAGCGGCGTACCCCTCCCTCGCCCCTCCCCCCTCCCCCTCCCCCACCTCCCCCCACCCCACGGACTCGCGCTCGCCTCAACACGCGCGAGGGAGGGGGTAGATCCGATCACCCCTACCCCCCCTCCCCCACTCCTCATTCCCCCCCTCATCCCCTCCCTACCCCCTCCCCCCCCTCCCTTCATCCCCCTCATCCCTCATCCCCCCCCTCCCCAATCTCCTCATCGCTTCTCCCCTCCTCCTCCTTCTAAATCTTCCTCCTTCTTAATCTTCCTTCTATCTCTCCTCTTATCCTCTCCCTCTCCTTCCTTCTAGCTACTATTTTCCTCCCCTTCTTCTTTTCTCTCTCCTCAGTCTCTAAATCCCTTTCTTCTACTACTCTCCCCTCCTTATTCTCCTCCTTCTTTCCTTCTCTTTTTCTCCTCAGTTCCTAAATCTACTTTTTTTACTTTTTTTTTTTACTTTTACCTTCCTACTTGTCATTTCTTCTTCCTCTTCCTCCTTCTTCCATCTCCTTCTTCCTTCTTCTCCGTCCCTCCCCTCCTTACTCCCTTCTCCCTTTTCGCTTCCCCTTATTTTTTCTTCTTTCTCTTTTCTTCCTGTTCCTCCTTTCCTTCATCTTTTTTTTCTCCTTCTTTCTTCTTTCTTCTTCCTCAACTTCTTCGTCTTCTCTCTTCTTCTTTCTTATTCTTTCTCTTCTTCTATTCTTCTTTTCTTCTTTTATCTCTCTTTTCCTTCTTTCTCTCTTTGTGAGTTTTTTCCTGTCTTTTCTTCTTATATACATTCTACTTTCTTATAGATAGATTAGGAGGTAGATAGATAGATAGGTTGATAGACAGATAGATAGGTAAATAGACGATAGATAGATAGATAGATACACAAAAAAATAGATAGATAGAATATACAGATAACAATAGGTAAGATAGATAAGTAAATAGATAGATAGATAGATAGATAGATAGATAGATAGAGAGATAGAGATAGATAGATAGATAGATAGATAGATAGATAGACAGATAAACAGACAGATAGATAAATAGATATAGGAGCTAAAACACACGTCTTGTACATCCCTTTCCCCACAAATCTCACCCTTATACAAAGTAAGCATAAAGACCAGTTTCTAGGTTCAGAAATTCTGTTAGAAAGTTGTCCTTTTGCGATGAAAATGTTAATCGAAGAAAAATGGCGTTAAAGTTATAGACATTTTATCTATAATTGATTTTTGCCTTTATCTATTTTTCCTTTTGTTGGTTAAAGGTGGTGTTCTGTTTTTTCTGTTTTTTTTTCTGTTTTTTTTTTTTTTTTGACTCGACGTCTATTCTAAAAAGAAAGAGATAGATAGATAGATAGATAGATAGAGATAGATGGAGAGAAGAGGAGAGAGAGAGAGAGAGAGAGAGAGAGAGAGAGAGAGAGAGAGAGAGAGAGAGAGAGAGAGAGAGAGAGAGAGAGAGAGAGAGAGAGAGAGAGAGAGAGAAGAGAGAGAGAGAGAGCAGACAAGAGCGAAGAGAGAAGAGAGAGAGAGAGAGAGAGAGAGAGAGAGAGAGAGAGAGAGAGAAAGAGAGCGAGAGAGAGAGAGAGAGAGAGAGAGAGAAGAGAGAGAGAGAGAGAGAGAGAGAGAGAGAGAGAGAGAGAGGGAGAGAGAGAGAGAGAGAGAGAGAGAGAGAGAGAGAGAGAGAGAGAGAGAGAGAGAGAGCGAGAGAGAGACAGACAGACAGAGAGAAAGAGAGAGAGAGAGGAAGGGAGAAGAGCGAAGCGAGAGCGAAAGAGAAGAGAGGCAGAGAGGGTGCCATGTATACTTAATTCCGGGCACAATGATTGTTTTATGACGGCTTCAATATTCATACGGCTCAGAGCAACAGAAAGATCAATTGGTCTCTTGCGCAGCGAGTGGCCAGAGTGGCATTTCCGCAGCACGCACACACACACACGCACGCACACGTCGCTAAACACACACACACACAACGCACGTAAACACACACACGCACATAGATATGCACACACTAAGCATTACACAGCACACCACATACACGCAACACGCATGCTACATGCATGATGGAATGAATGTGAAGTAAATAAGAAAGAGAGAGAGAGAGCGATGAGAGAGAGAGAGAGAGAGAGACGAGAGGAGAGAGAGATGAGAGAAGAGAGAGAGAGAGAGAGAGAGAGAGAGAGAGAGAGAGAGAGAGAGAGAGAGAGAGAGAGAGAGAGAGAGAGAGAGAGAGAGAGAGAGAGAGAGAGAGAGAGAGAGAGACAGAGAGAGAGAGAGAGAGAAAGAGAGAGAGAGAAGAAAGAAAGAGAAAGAGAAAGAGAAAGAGAGAGAAAAAGAGAAGAGGGAAAAGAAACAGAAGAGAAAGAAAAACAAAGAGAGAAAGAGAAAAAAAACACAATGATAAAAATAGTGACAATGATAATATTGATAATGACATTGATAGCAAAGATAACAACAACAA
>NW_020870391.1:178990-181988 GCF_003789085.1 Penaeus vannamei | reverse complement strand
CTATCCATCAGGGTTATCCGTTCTACCCTGTATTACCTATTTATTATCTAGTTTTATTTCTATACTCTATCTATCCTGCTATCTGACTTAAATTATATATATTATATTATAATAATAATATATTATTATATAATATATTATTTATATATATATATATATATAAATCAACTCCACTGATTTCTACTATTGATATCCATCCTAATCTTTTCTGTCAATCTATCTAGCTTATCTTGTTCTGTCGTCTTCGGATCGCGGAACTGTACGATTGGCTGTTCTGCTATATCTTCTGTCTTTCTATCTGTCTATCTCCATTTCCTTCACGCGTCCCCTCTGAAAATCCTGCCTTCCCCCGATATCTCCCTTTGCATCCATTTCCCCTTCTTTCTCCTCTTTCCTACCCCCCCTCTCATTTCTTCCTTCCTCTCTCTCGTCTATCTATCTATCTATTTTATCGCTCTCTCTCTTTCTCCTCTCCCTCTCTTCCTCCCTTTTTTTTTCTTTTTTTTTTTTTTTTTTTTTTCTCTATTCAAACCTTCCCCACCCCTTTTCCTCCCTCTCTCTCTTCCCCCCCCCCGTTGGGTCCCACCTCTCTCTCTTCTCTCTCTCTCTCCTTCTCTCTCTCTCTCTCGATCCTCGCCTCTACCTCTCCCATCTCTCTCTCTCTCTCTCTCCCTCTCTCTCTCTCTTTCTCCCCTCCCCTCCCCTCTCTCTTCTCGTCCCTCCCTCCTCCCTCCCATTCCACTTCCTTCTGTATCAAAGAGAAATGCCATTGTTAAAAAAAGAGAAATTCCTATAAATTTTAAGTGAGGGTGAAGCAGATTTGGCCCTCAAATCCTTCGGGAATTTTGAATAATCTATTTCGCTCTCAGATGCCCGCTTCTCCCGTTTTCTTAGCACTTCGTGGTGTTATTCTATATTAGTGTTTTTTGTATTTTTAGTAATTATATTTTTAATGTATTTTTATATATTATGTTTCTTTTAATTAGGAAGGAGGAAGATAAAAAGACGGAGTTTATGAAGTTTTTCTTATTAGTTGAAGGGATATCAAATAAAAGAAGAAGAAACATAAAAGGTTATGAGAGAAGAAGAAGAGTAGGAGAAAGTGGAGAATGTGGGAAGTGGGTGAGGGGTTGTGACTGAGATTGGGTTGGGGGGGGATTGGTTTGGGGGTGGTGGATGGTTTTTAGGGGGTGTGAGGGAAAGGGGAGAGAGAAAGGGGGGGGGGTTGGATAGATGTGGTGGAAGAGAAGAAATTGGGTAAGAAGGAAGAGGAAAAGCGATGAGGGGGGGGGTTGTGAAAGGGGAACAGAGGGGGGGGGGGTGTGGAAGAAGAGGACCTGAACGAGTTGATTTGTTGTTGAAAGTAAAAAAAGGATTGAATTATGAGTGAGAGAGAGAATGACGGAGAGATGTGAGAGAATAAAAAAATGTGTGGGGGAGGAGAAAGAGCGATGAGAGAACGAGAGGAGGAGGAGAGAGAGAGAGAAGTGAGGAGAGAAGATAGAGATGAGAGACGGAGAGAGAAGGAGAGAGAGGAGAGACGAGAGGGGGAGATTGGAGAGGGGAGAGAGGAAGAAGAAAGAGAGAGAGAGAGAGAGAGAGAGAGAGAGAGAGAGATGAACAGGCAGAGAAAGAAAGAGGAAAAGAGAAGATGGAGAGAGAGGAAAGAGAGAAGAGAGAGAGAGCAGAGAGAGAGAGAGAAAGAGAAGAGAGAGAAGAGAAGAGAGATATGAGAGAGGAGAAGAAAGAGAGAGAAGTGAGGAGAAGAGAGAGAGGAGAAGGGAGAGAGAGGAGAGGAGAGAGAGAGGAGGAGAGAGAGAGACGGAGAGAGAGAGAGAGAGAGCAGTAATAATATAATGACAATATTTAAAAAAAGCACATAAAATTCCATTAACAGATAATAGCATACATAATAAAGACCAATAACTATAACTGAAGCAACAAATAAAGCTTAACCAATACAAAAAAAAATAAGTGAAATATGATAAAAACAAAACAAAACAAAACGAAAAAACAGTGCCGCGGAGTCACTTTGCATGCCCTTCTCGAACAGCCCAGTCGGGCACTTACTGTTCTTTTCCTTTCCTTAATTAGCCTCCACCCCTTCCTCCCATTCCTTTTCCCTTTTCCTATTCCTTTTTCCTTTCCTTACACCCTTGCTCTGTATTTTTATTTTTCATCTCTCGCTCTCTCTCTCTCTCTCTCTCTCTCTCTCTCTCTCTCTCTCTCTCTTCTCTCTCTCTCTCTCTCTCTCTCTCTTCCTCTTCTCTCTCTCCCTCTCTCTTTCACTCACCTTCTCTCTCTCTCTCTCTCTTTCTATTCTCTCTCTCTCTCTCTCTCTCTCATCTCTCTCTCTCTCTCTCTCTCTCTCTCTCTCTCTCTCTCTCTCTCTCTTCTCTCTCTCTCTCTCTTTCACTCAGCCTTCTCTCTCTCTCTCTCTCTCTCTCTTTATCTCTCTCTCTCTCTCTCTTCTCTCTCTCTCATCATCTCTCTCTCATCTCTCCTCTCTCTCTCTCTCTCCTCTCTCTCTCTCTCTCTCTCTCTCTTTCACTCACCCTCTCTCTCTCTCCTCTCTCTCTCTCTCTCTCTCTCTTCTCTCTCTCTCTCTCTCTCTCTCTCTCTCTCTCTCTCTCTCTCTCTCTCTCTCGTTCTCTCTCTCTCTCTCTTTCTCTCTCTGTTTCTCTCTCTCTGTTTCTCTCTCTCTCTTTAACCTCTCTTCCCTTCCCCCCTCTTATCTCTCTCTTTCTTCTTCTCTCCTTCTTCATTTAAGCCCCCTCAAGACCCAAACCACTATAAAATCCAGGCCAATAGCTTTAATGTTCATTTGAAGCATCTCAGGAGCGGGCCACTCGTACACACACCACACTCACTACCTCTTCCTTCTTTCGTCTTCCTGAGTTTCTGAAGCGCCTTGCTATTTCTCTCAAGATTTATCTCTGTGGATGGTATCTATCTGTCTTTCTCTCTGGATGTGTCTATTTGTCTCTAAATTTTCTTT
>NW_020870391.1:153990-156490 GCF_003789085.1 Penaeus vannamei | reverse complement strand
TATATGATCTAAGGACCTGAAGATGTACCTCGATTTTTAATCATCGCATAAAATTTAAGTGCCATTCTCCTTTAAGACGTCGCATAAAGGTTTAAGTATCTCACAAAAAATAAGTTAAGATGCCTTAAAAATCCTGAGGTGTTTCACAATGTTTCATTTGTCCCCCTGCTAAGAAAATAGAAAAAAATGTACCATAAGATTTTATATTTCCTCTAAAGATTTAAGACCTACTAAAGCCTTTAGTGTTTCATGAGGCTTCAGGTATTACAGCAGCAAGTCCCGAAGATTATTTGGACATTTTTAGGACGTTTCAATTTGTTCCCAAAAAATATTTGCAGTGCATCACGCAAAAAGAAAGAAAGAAAACGGCTTTTGGCGTCCACACAGAACTTTAATATTTCCTATACCTTTCATCAACACCCCCCCCACCACTCCTACCTCCACCCTCTGCTTGCGACGAAACATTCCCTCTCCCCATTCCCTGCCTCCTCCTCCTTCCCTCCCCCTCCCCATCTCCCGATTCCCTTGCCTCCCTAACTTTTCCAATCCCCCTCCCCAAAGCCCCTCATTCCCTCACTCCTGCCCCCTCTCCCTCCCTACTCCTTCCCTCCTCTCCTCCCCCACTCCTCCCCACCTACTCACCCCCCCCCCCATCCCACAGGGCGCGTCTTAAAGCTCAGACGCTTCATTAAGACAGCTTTTGGGAGACGCGAGGACCCGAAAAGCTCCGTAAATTTTCCACTTCTTTGCACTTCTTTTCATCTCTTCTTCGCTGTGTCTTGTTATCTATTTATCTATCTGTGTTCCTGCCTTCCACACCTCTTACTTTTACTGTTTACTTGTATATCTGTTTTATGTATCTGTCTTTGTAGTTTCCTTCAGCTTCTGAGAGAGAGAGAGAGAGAGAGGAAGGGAGGGAGGGAAAGTGTGTGTGTGCGTGCATGTGTGTGTGTGTGCGTGTGTGTGTGTGTGTGTGTGTGTGTGTTGTGTGTGTGTGTGTGTGTGGTGTGTGTGTGTGTGTGTGTGTGTGTGGTGTGTGTGTGTGTGTGTGTGTGTGTGAGAGAGAGAGAGAGAGAGAGAGAGAGAGAGAGAGAGAGAGAGAGAGAGAGAGAGAGAGAGAGAGAGAAAGAGAATGAGAAAAAACCCTTCAATGTTCTATAGTCTTCCATTCCCCCAACCCCTCCTCCTCTCTCCCTCTTTCTCAATATGTCGTTGTGGGCGTTGGTGGTGGTGGTGGGGTGGGGGGGTGGGGGGTGCAACAATAGGTGAAGCATGCAGCTAGAACACGTAGGCGGTTCACCATCTCAATATATCACTCCGTAGACAGCGGCGACCAGAACAGCAACACATAAATTCTATTAGTAAAAAAAGATGAAATCTGAAAAAGTGAGAAAACGAGTGAGTGATATTGAGAGATTGTGAAAGAGGGACACGGGGATGGAGGAAGAATGGAGAAGGAGGAATAAAGGGTTGGGTAAGGAAGTGGAGGAACAAAGACAAGAGGACTGAAGAAATTGTGATAAAGAGATAGATAGATAGACTGACAGATAGAGATAGAGATAGATAGATATATAGATAGACAAAGAAAAGAGAGTGAGAGGGAAAAAGAGAGAGAGACAGAGAGAGACAAACAGACAGACAGAGATTTAAAAGCAGTGATAAAAGGAGACAGAACATGGAAAATAGAAGAAAGAAAGATGAAAATGTACATAAAGGTAAATGTCCATGAACAGATTAACGAAATAGAAGGAAAGAATGAATATGATAAAAAGAGAAAAAAGAGAGGGAAATGAAAAGTAAACAGTATATCAAACACGAAGAAAAAACAAAACAAGAGGAAACGAACACGCAAACAAACAGAAGCGAAACGAAAACAAAGACAAAAACAAAACACAAATGATAATAAAAAATAAATAAATAAATAGATAAAAACAAATGAGAGAGAGTAGCGAAAAAAGAAGTGAATCCTAAGACGGTGAGGATAATGAAGTGAGATTCCTGGCCTCAAAGGAGCGCGCTTCAGGACCCGAAGATAGAAATGAGAGAGAGAATTTTCATTAATGACATTCTTTAACGGATTGTAAATACGGACACACAGAATAGATGGAGAAAAAAGAAAAGAAAAGTGGGTGTTCATAATATAATTATTTAAAGGTTATCAAAATTATCTAAGGAATAATAAGAATAAGTATAAGAATTATAACAACAACAACAACAAAATCAACAACAACACCAACAACAATGATGATAATATTAATAATAATAGTAATGGTAATAATAATAATAATAATAATAATAATAATAATAATAATAATAATAATAATAATAATAATAATAATAATAATAATAATAATAATAATAATAATGATAATAATAATAATAATGATAATAATAAATAATAATATAATAATAAATAATAATCAATAATAATAATAATAATAATAATAATAATAATAATAAAATAATAATGATAATAATAATAACAATAATAATAATGATA
>NW_020870391.1:133990-148990 GCF_003789085.1 Penaeus vannamei | reverse complement strand
ANAAAGTGGAGAGAAAGGGAGATAATAGTTGAATTAATAACCAGAGATGTAAAGAATAACAGAAGAAACGAGAGAAAACAACAAACAGCCAAAACTAAAACGAAAAAAAAGATAAATAAATAAACAAAATGTCGAAGACAAAGCACACATCACACCATCACCACCAAGCGTCCTGTTACCATAGCAACCACCGCCAAGCAACGAGGTTCCTCTCTGCCTGACACAATTATCTCATTCCCACACGTGACTTACGACAATCTTGCGACCGGGTAATCACCGTGGGAATCCAGTCATGGATTTCGAAGGTTTGTGAGATTGGTGTTTTGACTTTCCGTAAATATTATCTATTTTCTGGATGAATGGCCACTTTTCGGGGAACATTTAGACGTAGCTGATGTGCTTCTACGCATTTTGTGAATGGATAAGTACGTGCGTGTGTTTACGTATCGGTGAAGAAACACAAGATAATCGAATCATACGGACGCTAACACACGTACACGTACACACGCATACGCACATAGAGAAAAAATCCTACATGGGTCTATGAAAAAAAATATATATTTTATAATCGTCCAAAAGTTTTCATTTGGGAAGAAAAAGTACTTCGTGTTGGCAGCCAGGTGGGAAAAGACGTGATGTTGGAAATAAATCGCGATGGAAGGACGGAAAGGAGAAGAAATTGATAACTATAATTTGATGTGGGAGGCAGAGAGGGGGGAGAGAGAGGGAGGGAGAGAGAGAGAGAGAGAGAGAGAGAGAGAGAGAGAGAGAGAGAGAGAGAGAGAGAGAGAGAGAGAGAGAGAGAGAGAGAGAGAGAGAGAGAGAAGGAGAAAGAAAGAGAGAAAAAGAGAAAGAAAGAAGAAAAAAAAAAAACAGACATAAGGGAAAAAAAGAAAATTAATTATCCACAACCACGCACACTTAAATTAATTAATAAAAATTTCACCTTAGCATCAAAATTGTTGGTAATGCTCACCCATAGCAAAAACTTCCCGGAGTAAAACAAATACCAAAACAAAAATAAAAACATCTTACTTTCCGGCACTGATTCATTACAGGTGAGGAAACAGCTGATGGTAGTACGTACCTGAGGAAAAATAGAGAGACAGTGTGTTAGAATTATCGCTTGATATCTATGTCATCCTGATGTCATTATTAATTATATATGGCGTTTTAGATTGTAAATTCTATGAATAACTTACGCTGAAAAAATAATAGATATATATAGAGATATAGATACACACACATACCTATACATAGATAGATATTCATATATATATTTTTTCTTGTTGCATCTACCTCTCTCTTTGCCCTCATCTCCCCCGTACATATTCCTATTTTTCTTTCTTTCCTCCCCTCCCTCCCTCTCCTTTCTCCTTCCGTCGTTCCTTCCATCGCCCCCTCCCCACCCCCACCCCCACCCCTCCACCCCCCCACCTCCGCCCTAGGAAGAAGAATCACCGAAGGAATTGCAACACGATTGGTAACTTCTTGCTTTCGCTTTCCCTCGCCTTTGGCTGGGTTTGGTCTTTCTTCATCTTCTTTTCTTCGTCTTTCTCTTCTTTTTCGTCTCTGAAGAAAGAGGGAGAGAGAGAGAGGGGGGGGAGGAGGAGGAGGAGGAGGAGGAGAGAAGAGTTCCTTTCTTTCTTAGTTTTTTTCTCTCTCTCTCTCTCTCTCTCTCTCTCTCTCTCTCTCTCTCTCCTCTCTCTCTCTCTCTCTATCTCCCTTACCCTTTCTCTCTCTCTCTCATATAAACCTCTAGACCTGCTATAGACTCCGTAACAAAACAAAAACTCAACCTAAAAACAAAAGCGAATCTATAAGTTATTCCGACTGTCATCCCAACCCCTTGAAAGGAGGATCCGATGCCTTATGCATCACGGACGACTGACAATCACTCTCACTCCTCCATATTTATATCAATTCATTATCATTATTGTTTTTTTTTTATTTGTCATTCATCATTCATCAAACGATTATGCAGGGACCTTCACTTGTGCTATTCCTACTTCCGCTAAGGCTACAGCTACAACTACTATTATTATTACTGCTGCTGCTACTATTAATACTACTTCTACCGCTTCTACTTCTATTATTATTACTACTACTACTACCACTACCACTACTGTTATTACTACTACTACCCTCTACTATTATACTACTGCTACTATTACTACTACTACTACTATTACTACTACTACTACTACTATCATTACTCTACTACTACTACTACTACTACCACTACTATTACTACTACTACTACTACAATTTAATAAAAATAATGATAAGAAAGATAATAATAATGATAACATTAATAGTAACCATAGTATAGGAAATAACAACAACGATAATAACAATGATAATACCAACAATAATGATAATAACAATAGTGAGGATAATAACAATGAAAGTAACAGCAATAGTAGTAATAACAATAAAAATGTACCAACATCATCGTAGAAATAATATTAAAAACAAATAATAAAACTCATCTCACGACCTCAAACAACCTTTAACAATAAAAATATAACAACAATCATCGTAAAAATAACATTAAAACGAATGATAAAACTGAAACATCATCAATAACAACAATCATCGTAAAAATAACATTAAAAACGCATGATAAAACTGAAACATCATCAATAACAACAACCATCGTAAAAATAACATTAAAAACGCATGATAAAACTGAAACATCATCAATAACAACAATCATCGTAAAAATAACATTAAAAACGCATGATAAAACTGAAACATCACCAATAACAACAACCATCGTAAAAATAACATTAAAAACGCATGATAAAACTGAAACGTCATCACACTCATCTAACGACCTCAAACAACCTTGCACCAGGGACTTCCTCCTTATCAAGTAACACCACATGTATCCACAAAGAATCCACCTCAACCCGCATAAAAATAGACGGATTGGCAACCACCTCTACCCGCATAAAAATAGACGGATTGGCAACCACCTCAACCCGCATAAAAAAAATAGACAGATTAGCAACTTACGCGATGATATAAGCGGATATGGAATGGAAAGGGGAGGAGGAGGAAGAGGAAGAGGAGGAGGAGGAAGAGGAAATGGAAAAGGGAGGAGGAGGAAGAGGAGGAGGAGGTGGGGGAAGAGGAGGGGGATTGGGGGAGGGGGAGGAGGAGGAGGAGGGGGAGGAGGGGGTTGGGGAGGGGGAGGGGGAGGAGGAGGAGGAGGAGGAGGAGGAGAGAAGAGAAGAAGGAGAAAGGAGAAGAAGAAGAAGAAGAAGAGGAAGGAGGAGGAGGGGTTGGGCAGTGGAGGGGGAAGGGGAGGGAGAAATAGGAGGAAGACGGCAAAGAAGAGGAAAAAAAGACAGAGAGAAGAAGAAAAAAACAAAGAAAAAAAGAAAGAAATCAAAGAAAAACAAAAAACAAAAAAATAAAAAATAAAAAAAAGAAAGGAAGGAAGGAAACAAGAAGCCAAAGCGAAGAAAGAGGTGGCCAAGAAACAGACGAACAAAAAACGCACGCACATACACACACACACACACCCGATAAACATCAGAAAGCTGGTGGTCACAAGAAGGCGGAGGTTAAGAACTGAACCACCGTGGCCTGTCCGGGGCTGAGAGTGAAAGTAATGAGGAACTGAGAGAGAGAGAGAGAGGGGGGGGGGAGGGGAGAGGGGAGAGAGAGAGAGAGAGAGAGAAAGAGAGGGAGAGAGAGAGAGAGAGAGAGAGAGAGAGAGAGAGAGAGAGAGAGAGAGAGGAGAGAGAGAGAGAGAGAGAGAGAGAGAGAGAGAGAGAGAGAGAGAGAGAGGGGGGGGGGAGGGGAGGAGAGAGAGAGAGAGAGAGAGAGAACACATAAAGAGAGATTATATATATAGATAGATAGATATAATGTGATAGATAGAGAGAAGAGAGAGAGAGAGAGAAATAGAGATAGATAGATAGATAGAAAGAGAGAGAAAGAGATAGAAAGAAAAAGAGGAGGAAGAGATAGACAGATAGAGAGAGAGAGTAGCCGTACCTCATTGAATGTTTATGCAAATAACCCTTAAGCGTGTAACTTGTAAGTCCTTATTCACTCTTGGTATTCGTTCCAAGGGTGAAAGAGTGAATGAGTAGAGGTTAAAGTAAGGCAGCTTTGAATATATTATGAACGCTTTTACTTGTGAAATTCGTGCGGCAAGAATCTATCAGGAAATGAATTTTAGAACAAGAAACTGATTTTTAAAACAAATATCAACGGTTTATGAGACATTAAGTCGATTATGTATCTTTAAAAACAAGAAAGCAAATATTATTAGATATTAAGTCTATTATGTATGTTTTTTATAACAATAGTAATTGAAATAAAGATATAAACATCGAGAAAATATAGAAATATATACATTTTTCTTTATTAAGTAGCCTTGAACGCAAACTCGAACGCACCTAAAAGAAAGAACGATTTTATCCCGCCAAAAATAGTTTTTCGTTCAAACAACAGATGGCGATGGGCAGGCGGGCAGTACCGGCGTGTCAACCGTAACCTGTGTATCATGTCCCAGCTTTCTCTTCTTGACTTTTTTTTTTCCTTGCCTACAAAAGCTAAGCTGCGAGAGAGGAATGTGTGACGTCACAGAAGGGGCAAGGTTGAGGGGGGGGAGGGGGGCAAGGAGGACAAGGGGAAAGGAATGATAAAAAAAAGCTAAGAAAGGGAAAGAGAAAGAGGGAGAAAGTGTTTCGAGAAAATTCCTTTCCCAGTGGTCTAAGTGACACGGGGTTAAGTAAATCATTTCTAGTTTTTTTTTTCTTTGAATATTAATTATTACAACTAACATAAATACAGTTGTGAATATCTGTAGCACTGCCAAAAACGTATTCAAAATTTACACACACACACACACACACACACACACACACACACACACACACACACACACACACACACACACACACACACACACACACACACACACACACACACACACACACACACACACACACACTACACACACAGAACACACACACACCTATAGGTATATATTCATATATATGCGCGTGTATATGTGTATGAATCGATCATGAATCAGAAATAATAAATTCCACACGCCCATAAGTAATCACTCCCTCCAAATCGATTCTCACAACCGATCCAACCAATTCGATTCAAATTCATTCATAAAAAAAAACATAAAAAAAACTATCACTAAAACGGCAAAAATAAAACATAAACATCATAAACTAGCACTAAAACGACGAAAATAAAACATAACAAACAAACAGACAAACAAAACAATCAATGATTTTAATTAAAAAGAGAGAAAATAGAACGAAAAAAAAGAGATTGAAAATGAAATTAGATGTTGCGGATGTTGAAGAATCTCCGAAGACGTGAAGCAACGTGATAATTTGGAGATTGAAGGAAGGAGATGGGAAGAAGGGAGGAGGAAGGAAGAAGAAGGGAAGAGGAAGGAAGAAGGAGGTGAAAGGAAGAAGGGAAGAGGAAGGAAGAACGGAGGAGGAAGGAGAGAAGGAAGGAAGAGGTGGATAGAGGGAACGGTAGAGAAGATAGACGTAGTGAATAAGAAGGTAGCTGGAAGTAGATGAAAATAACAAAAGATGGAGATAGTGGACAAGGAGGAAGGGTAGTGGAAGGAGATGAGGATAAAAAAGAAAAAAAGAAAAAGGGAGGTAACGAAGGAGGATGAAGGATGATGTGGATAACGAAAGATAAAGAAGAAAGAGGGAGGTAACGAAGGAGGAGATGAGGATAACGAAAGATAAAGAAAGTAGATGAAGACAACAAGAGATAAAGAAGGTAGTGTGAAAAGGGAAGAAGGTAGACGAAGAAAGGGGGGAAAGAAGGGAGATAAAAGGAGATAAAGGAAGAGAAGAAAGACGGTAGATAAAGACAGCGGAAGAGGAAGGAAGTTGAAGGAGGATGTGGCTTTCCTTCCTCCTCCTTCCCCTTCTCTCTATCCTCATTTTTCTTCATTTTTTCCTTTTTCTCTTTCCTTTCTTCCTTCACCTTCTCTTTCTCTTCCCTCCATTTTTACGCCTGATTTCTCCTCTTCCGTTTTCCCTCCTATCTTCCCTCCTTCCTTACCCTCCCCCTCCCCCCCTCCCCCCTCGAGATTTCACCTTGCATTCACGCTCTATAAGATTTCATGCATGAATTTCTCTCATGTTTATTATATGTTCATATAAATGGAACATAGAAAGAGAGAGAGAGAGAGAGAGAGAGAGAGAGAGAGAGAGAGAGAGAGAGAGAGAGAGAGAGAGAGAGAAGAGAGAGAGAGAGAGAGAGAGAGAGAGAGAGGGGAGGGAGACAAAAGAAGAGATATGAGAAACAGAAATGAGGAAAGGAAAGAAAAAGATGAGAGAGAAGATAATGAAAAATGAAAATAAAAAAGAATAAGAGAGAGAGAGAGAGAGAGGGAGGGAGAGAGACAAGCAGACAGACAAGAGACAAAGACAGAACAAAGACAGACAAAGAGAAAGAAAGAAAGGAAGATAAAAATCGAAAGACAGAGAAAGAGCAAACCATTCCCTCTCATCCCCTCCTTAACCCTTTAGAGACACACGACAAACCACAGACAAACAGACATCCCCACAAACCACCCTATCAAGCCCCAAACCAAGCATCTCTCGGCGTCAAAAGACTCTCCTTCGGCTCTCAGTCCAATCACTCTTGCTGGCTCTCAGTCCAATCACTCTTGCTGGCTCTCAGTCCAATCACTCTTGCTGGCTCTCAGTCCAATCACTCTTGCTCTCCGTGTGTTCCTCTTGCTCTTGGTGGTGCTGTCAGAGCAGGGGGGGGGGGGGGAGGGGAGGGGGGCTTTTTAAAACGGAGAGAAATCGCAGCCGGTTTGGTCTGCAACACAGCGCAACCCTGGTACATGGGACTGCTTTTGTGAGGCTAGACCAATAACCTCCTCTTCTCTTTGCTCTCTCGTCTCCTCCTTTCGTGTTTTTCTGTCTCTTTTCCTTTGTTTCTGTCCCTTGCTTCGTGAGTTCGTCTTCTTTTTTGTCCCTTCTTCTTTTCCCCCCTTTTCGTTACTGATCTCTGTTTTCTTCACTCTCTCTACTCTCTCGTCCCTTCCTATTTTCTGATATCCTTTCCTCCCTCTTCTCTCCTATCCCTCGTCCTCCCTCCCTCCTGACTTCCCCCTCTTTCCCTCCTCCTACTCCTCCCCGTCTCTCCCCTTTCTTTCCCTCCCTTTTCCTCCTAATCATTCTCTTCTTCTTCCTCTCCTTCCCTCCGAATCGCCTTTTGATTCAGTCGCCAAGAAATCTGAAGCGGGTTTCGTCTCGACTTCGAAGCAGTTTCGAAGTTTCTGTTCGATGGTCCTTGTCGTTAGCCAGTAGCCACAGTATCGGGAGTTACATCTAGAGTGAGGGAGAGTGCGTCTCTCTCTCTCTCTCTCTCTTTTCTGTCTTTCTTTCTCTCTCTCTCTCTCTCTCTCTCTCTCTCTCTCTCTCTCTCTCTCTCTCTCTCTCTCTCTCTCTCTCTCTCTCTCTCTCTCTCTCTCTCTCTCTCTCTCTCTCTCTCTCTCTCTCTCTCTCTCTCTTTCTCTCTCTCTCTCTCTCTCTCTCTCTCTCTCTCTCTCTCTCTCTCTCTCTCTCTCTCTCTCTCTCTCTCTCTCTCTCTCTCTCTCTCTCTCTCTCTCATTCTTTCTTTCATTTTTTCTATCCTTTATCTCTCTTTGTTTTGGTCTCAGATTCCTAGATATCCCTTGAAGCGTTTTTGTATTACCGAACAGACTTTCTCTGTATGTAGATAGACAAGTAGATAACTACTAAGATAGATAGACGAAAGATATAGTTTATATATGTGCGTGTGTGTGCTTGTTTGTTTGTTCGTGTGTGTGTGTGTGTGTGTGTGTGTGTGTGTGTGTGTGTGTGTGTGTGTGTGTGTGTGTGTGTGTGTGTGTGTTTGTGTATACATATATATACATATGTATATATTTACATACATGTAAATATATACGTATATATAAATATGTCCATATATATATATATATATATATATATATATATATATATATATATATTATATATATAATATATATATATATATATATATATATATATACGCACACACATATTCAGTATATATCCGGGTAGTGCCGTGGATCTGAGGTCGACGTGCCCACAGCGGGTACCGGGTATAAGGACCTGCTGTGCCCGGGTTACTGGAGAAAGTTCACCTGAGGCTCCTCGCCCAGCCGGCTTGGGATGGGGGGGGAGGTATTAGGGCAGGGGGGAGTGATGGAAATGGGGAGGGGGTCATGGAAGGGGGGGTAGGGAGAGGGGGAGGGGTCATGGGAAGGGGGGAGGGAGGGGGAGGGGGCCCGCTGTTTCAAAAGGCGTTGGGAGAGCTTAGTCTAAGGAGAAAAAAAAAAATGTGAGCGTGTAAGTAGTCGTTGGGATTTCGGTAAGTAGATGGCGTTAGTAAGGGGTGGTAACGGTTTGGGGAGTATACGAAATGGTATAGATTTTTACATTAGCGTTAGTAGTGGAGTAGCGGTAAAAATTAAAGAAATAGTAGTGGTAGTTATAATAAAATAATGAGAACAAGAAGACGAGTAATAATAATAATAAGAATAAGAATAAGAATAAGAAAAAGAGAATGAGAAGGAGAATAATAAGAACTAGTACTAGTAGTAGTGGTGGTAGTAGTAGTAGTTGCAGCAACGATGCTCCAATAATGCACACTTTTTAGTAATGACAAATAGTAACTTTATCAACAACAATGGAGACGACAATATC
Source organism: Penaeus vannamei (assembly GCF_003789085.1). Lineage (NCBI taxonomy): Eukaryota > Metazoa > Arthropoda > Malacostraca > Decapoda > Penaeidae > Penaeus > Penaeus vannamei. Next base: position 140,249 of record NW_020870391.1, on the reverse strand, counting down.
ACTAAAAACCTCCTTGTTCCCCGCAAACAACTCGTTTTCCCTCAATTTATTTTTTTCTGTGATTATCAATCTCTCCTTTTCTCTTTCTCTCCTTACTCTTTCTTTTATTTACCCTTGCTCTTCTTAATTAACGATTAATATACATCTGCCTTCGTGTCTCTGCATGCGCGGATATCCACGGAGGATTAGAAAAACGCTGTGTCATTCTCAAACGAGTCGGGTTGGGCCGAGGTCGCTTACAACCGCAAAACCAAAACATCCCCGCGTTTTCACTCTCAAGCCAAAAAAACACATCCTTGTAAAACCTATTTCCTTATTTATAGAAATTCCATGTACGTTTTTAGGTATGCAAAACCCCCAACAATGAGAAAGATAAGGACAGAAAGAAGAGAAGGGAGGAGAAAAAAGAGGGAAGGGGAAAAGATAGATGAAAAACAAGGAAAGAGGAGGGAGGAGGAAGGTCGCTCCCACGACCGAAAATCACGTAGAATCTGTCCATCAATGTTTTTGTTGTGTTTGTTTTTTACCGGTCAATCTCCCTGCTGCTGTCATGCTGACGTCCTCTGACCTCCACAACGGTAAAGATCCGCTGTCGTTTCTCTTCCTCTTTTTATCAGCATTTCTCTCATTTCTCTCTCTCTCTCTCTCTCTCTCTCTCTCTCTCTCTCTCTCTCTCTCTCTCTCTCTCTCTCTCTCTCTCTCTCTCTCTCTCTCTCTCTCTCTCTCTATTTATTTATCTACGTATCTGTATGTTTGTTTATCAGTCTGAGGTGAAGGACCAGGAGAAGATAAAGGAGGGAGGAGGAGGAGGAGAAAGATACTGATGAGGAGAAGGTGGAGGAAGACAAGGAGAAGAAGAAATAGAAGAAAGATACGGAGAGAAGAAAAAAAAGTATGTCAACAATGAAATGAAGGAAGAAGAAAGAAGAAGGGGGAGAAGAGAAAAAACGTAATAAGAGAAGCGAAGCGAGTGAGTAAAGAGAGAGAGAAGAAGAAGAAGAAAGAAGGGTATGGGAGACCCTCTCATCCTCAAGGTACCTCGGAGGTGAAACTCGAGACTCGCTATTTACACCAGGTACTCGAGGGGGAGGTCGGGGGGGAGGGGGGGAGTAAATGAGGGTAAGGGGGGGGACCGGGACTTGCTGGAAAAAGGTGGATATAATGATACTCATTTTTATAGTCCTTTGTGTGAAAAAAGTGTTTCGTTTCAAACTGTCATTTTTTCCCTCTCACTTTATGTTTTCATTATTTATGTACCTCTGTTTATCTTTTTTTCTGTTTCACCCTCTCTCTCTCTCTCTCTCTCTCTCTCTCTCTCTCTCTCTCTCTCTCTCTCTCTCTCTCTCTCTCTATATATATATATATATATTATATATATGTACCTCTGTTGATCTTTTCTCTCTCTCTCTCTCTCTCTCTGTTATGATGTTCTAATTCATATAATATATAATTATTATCGTTATTATTATTATTATTATTATTATTATTATTATTGCTATCATTACCATCATCATTTGCATTATAAATCATGCCCTTCATTATTTTTTCATCCATAGATACAAATATTCCTTCCTATCGACAATCCAACCTGTCAAACAAGTTAAGAATCCACCAATTAGAAATACCTGTCAAAATACCTGTTTTTTTTTTTTCTTATTCGAGAGAACATAGTCCCGTTCAACCTTTTTCAAAAACCATTCAGAAATTTAAGACCACGTAGTCATCCAGCTTGCCAAGACCATCCAAACCTGTCAACACCAACACTGTCAAGACCATTGCTCCTGTCAAGAAATCCATCCAATCTTCCCTTCCCTTTCGAGAACCCCGTCAAGACGCAAGAAACAAGACGCCATTAAGACAATCCCTCAGGCTTTGAGAAATTTCTATTGTAATTTTGACTGTCACGACTCGTAGTAGAAAAGAGTGACCCCGTTTTCTATAAGCTTTTCCCTCCCTGGTGACGGACTGGGTCAACGGGAGATGCGGAGGGGAGACTAAAGGAATTTTTTGTTGGTACTTTTGAGTGTGTTTTAGGGTTTGTATGGCCGTTGTGAGTTGTTAGAGGGAAAGTTTTTTTTGATGGTGGAATAAACGTGATTTATTAATATTATTTTCATTATTATTACTATCTTTGTGGCTATTTTTATCATTCTTATTATTGTCTCTCCTTATTCTTATCATTGTTGTTGATGTTTTTTTATGTGTTTTTTTATGGTGGAATAAACGTGTTTTATTAATATCATTTTCATTATTATTACTATCTTTGTGGCTATTTTTATCATTCTTATCATTGTCTCTCCTTATTCATTGTTGTTGATGTTGTTTTCTCTCTCCTACCTACCTGGTTCTCACGGTCGAAAGAATACGGGAGCCATCTCTCACTCTCCTGGTATCCCCACCTTGGTACCTCCTCCCCCCCCCTCCCTTGGTACCGGGGGGTGGGTGGTACCTTTCCCTTGCATTGCCACTTTCACAGCTGATTGCCATTGCGTAATTCATCCTGGACTGAGAAGCAATATGGAGGAGATGAATGATTTTTTTCTTTTTCTTCTGCTTCTTTCTCTTTTCTCCTTCTTTTCTTCTTCTTTTTCTTCTTTTTTCTCCTCCTCCTCCTCCTTCTTCTTCTTCTTCTTCTTTTCTTCTTTCTTTTGTTTTTGTTCTTTTTGTTATCTTCTTCTTTTAACCCTCTTCGTCTTACCCTCCTCCGTTCTTCCTCTTCCCTTTTTTCTATTTTTTTCTTTTTCTCCCCCTTCTCCTTTCTTCATCTTCTCTTCTTCTTCCTCATCTCCCTTCTTTCCCCTTCTTCCCTCTCTTTAATCCCCATCTCTCTTCTTCCTATATCCGTCACAAATACATTTCTAAAAAAAAAAAAAAAATCCTATTTCGTCACTGATGACATGACACAGACACGGATTTGACAAGATGTGAAATGAGTCGAGTTTAGTTTCGTGACGTAATGACAAGGTCACGTGTTTTCCTTTTTTATCATGAGAATGATATTTTTATTTGTAGTACTTATGTAAGATTTGTCTGACTGGTTCTTTATCTTTCTATTTATCCATCTGTCTGTCTATCCATCTATATATATGTCTGTCTGTTTTTGTATCTATCTGTTCATCTATTAATTCATATACAGTTGTATGTGTGTGTGTGTGTGTGTGTGTGTGTGTGTGTGTATGTGTGTGTGTGATAGAAGAAACTGAGAGGAGGAGAGAGAGAGAGAAGAGAGAGAGAGAGAGAGAGAGAGAGAGAGAGAGAGAGAGAGAGAGAGAAGAGAGAGAGAGAGAGAGAGAAAAGAAAAAGAAAGAAAGAAGAGAGAATAAGGAACAAAAATACATACACAGAAAAACAATAATTCAAAGTACATACAACCCCCCCCCCACCCCCACCCCCTTCTCTACCCACCAAGTCTCCCAAAAATTGAATCCAAAAAAAGCCAATCAAACTCTATCAAATAAGTCACTAAGGTCGAAATCTCACTCACATTCCTCCCGCGGATGATCCTTATGATCAGGTTTCAAGAAGTGGGTTATATCGGCCAATAACTTAATTACAGCTTGTTATATGGGTCACCTGTTAATATCAACTGTTGCTTACTGCATTTTAGGAGTAAACTGCCTCTTCTATCTATCTATAGTTTGTGTTTTTCTTTTCGTTTTCTTTGTTTTCATATTTGCTTGGCGTTTTTTTTTTATTGTATTTCGTATTGCTTTTAAATTCTTTATTTTTAAGCTTTCTCATTCGCACTTTTTACCATCAGTTGATTATTTTCATTTTTTGTTTATTCTGTTATCAAACATGTACTAATCTTATTTAGTTATTAATAAAAAAATTGTTCTTTCCCTTAAAACATCTTTCTTCTTTCTTTCTTTCTTTTAGAATGACCTAAGAACTATCTTTCTTCATCATTCATATTACAGATAAAAAAAAAAAAAAAAAAAAAAGATAAAAACTTTGACCTATGCTACTCGTCTGACCGTCTTCTATCGAAGGTCAAAGACGAGAAGGTTGCAAGAAATGCCCCCCTTCATGTTGCAAGGGATACGCGCTCTCTGTTGCACCAGAAACTCCATGTTGGCCAAGAACTAAGTCGCTAAGTGGGAGGCTGAGGAAAAGTGTTCTCCGCGCTCTTCTATATTTGTGGGTGGGTGGGGGGGGGGTATGTGGGTGTGGGTGGTGTGGGTAGTGGAGGGGTGTATGTGGGTGTTGTAATGTGGGTGTGGAGGGAGGGGGGGTATGTGGTTGTGGGGAGGGAGGGGTATGTATGTGGGTGGGAGGGAGGAGGGTATGTAAAGTGTGGGGGACAGCGGTGTATGCGTGTGGGTGTGTGTGGTATGTGGTGTGGGTGTGTGGTAGGTGGGAGGGGTATGTGGGTGTGGGTGGTAGGTGTGTAGATGTGTGAGGGGGTATGTGGGTGAGTGAGGGAGGGGTATTTGGGTAGGTGTGGGGGGGAGGGTATGTGGATGTTGGAGGGGACGGGGTATGTGGGTGTGTATGTGGAAAGGTGTGGGGATTTGTGGGTGTGATGTGGGTAGGTGTGAGGGGTGGGGGTATGTGACTGTATATGTGGGTTTTATATATGAATATGTTTATCCATAACCAGATGAGACCTTACATGTATAAATTTGCCAATTTCATTTCTCCAATGAATTCATAGACGAGATTTTAAGATTCCAAAAAGAGATAATGACAAAATAAACCAATTTCACCTGAAAACCACTCGGAGCCATTAAGAGAAACCGTTAAACCTTGTGAGCAGCCATTAGCGTAGCGCAAGAAAAAAAAAAACCGTTAGATGATTTAAATATGCTCCAAATGTACTTAAAGTCGGAGAAATCTATTTATGCGCTACTTTTGTTTTTGTTGTTTTGTTTTTGTGCTTGTTCTTTTCCTATTGTGTTCTTTATTGTCGAATACATTTAACTATTTCTTGGTTTTTGATATATTCATAATATACGGAAACATTTATTTCTTTTACTTTTTATCTTTCTTTCTATAACATCAAAATTATCTAAAAAAAAAATACGTTAGATTATTTCCTTTTCTTAGCAACTTAACATTTTCGAAAGGAATTAAAATCAAAACTTTTTTTTTTCTTTATTTCTGTTCTTGCAATCACCCAAACACGTTCAAACAAACACGAACACCAACACGCTAACCTCATAACAAATTGAACTTAACACACTGAACTTAACGCGTTTGAACTCAATACGCTTGCTAAACTTAATAGCTTGAACTGAATACATTTTTTCGTTCTTAATTCTTTTTATCTTCGTCTCTGAACGTGTCAACCTCATAACAAATTGAACTTAACACACTGAACTTAACTCAATACGCTTGCTAAACCTAACAGCTTGAACTGAATACATATTTTCGTTCTTAATTCTTTTTATCTTCGTCTCTGAACGTGTCAACCTCATAACAAATTGAACTCAACACACTGAACTTAACGCGTTTGAACTCAATACGCTTGCTAAACTTAATAGCTTGAACTGAATACATTTTTTCGTTCTTAATTCTTTTTATCTTCGTCTTTGAACGTGTCAACCTCAAAGCAAATTGAACTTAACACACTAACTTAACTCAATACGCTTGCTAAACTTAACAGCCTGAACTGAATACATATTTTCGTTCTTAATTCTTTTTATCTTCGTCTCTGAACGTGTCAACCTCATAACAAATTGAACTTAACACACTGAACTTAACTCAATACGCTTGCTAAACTTTAACAGCCTGAACTGAATACATATTTTCGTTCTTAATCTTTTTATCTTCGTCTCTGAAACGTGTCAACCTCATAACAAATTGAACTTAACACACTGAACTTAACGTGTTTGAACTCAATACGCTTGCTAAACTTAACAGCCTGAACTGAATACATATTTTCGCTCTTTAATTCTTTTTTATACTTCGTCTATGAACGTGTCAACCTCATAACCCAAATAGTTTGGTGATAGTGTGTCGCTTTATGTAGCATGCTTACTGACTACTTGAATAGAGTTCGTAGATGACGTCGCTGTTGGTGCTAAACTTTAAGCTAGCCCTTGAACGTGTGGGTTAAACGTAGTCAGTGATGTGTTTGTATGTGCGTTCTTAATCTTTTTATCCTTCGTATCTCTGAACGTCCTATCAACTATAACAAACTTGAAAATTAACACCCCACTGAACTTTAAACGTGGTTTGAACCTCCAATACCGCTTCGTAAAACTAAACCCAGCCCCCTGAACTGTGCTGTGAATTAACCAATATTCTTTTTCGT
>NW_020870391.1:107500-112500 GCF_003789085.1 Penaeus vannamei | reverse complement strand
GTGCGCCTGTGTGTAAAAAGAGTGATTAAATGTGACTGACGGCTGATCCAACACTGATTGAATCTGTGATTAACTCTGCATACATACACACAGCTGTTGGGATGTATTCAATTCTCACTGAATCAGCGTGAGAATCATTAAATGGCTGTATGAACGCCAATATTTGACTGCGTACATGTGCGTGCGTGTAGTTATTTGTGCAACACACTAAATGATTTTATGTTTGACTGCAGAGAACCACAACAGTATTTAGCAGTATCTATCCATTAATTTTGGCGTCATGAATAAACGACAGTTATCCTTTCGCATTTTTAGCCATCATATAAAAACAGTGGACAGTTCACAGATTTATCATGATTTCAAAATTAATAAACGCTATGTTGCATACATCAATTTATATGAATGAATATCAAGTGACAAATAGTAGAAGGTTCATAGCGTTTTGATAACCCTTGTGCAAAAAGCGTAAAAAAAACACACATAAAATACAAACTATTGCTTACCTTGGGTGTTGTTTAACTAATAATTCCTCCGACACGTACAACCATAATGGCGCAATCATGGTGACTTTACAGTGTTATACTGACTTCATTGTCCTCCTCCTACACGACGTACATTGACACACACACAAAAACAACAAAAGAAACTAAAATTTATTTCCGCACACAAAATTTGCATGCGATAGTCACACTGGTCATAAAACGTTCACTTCATACTTTAAAAGACACTAATAAAATCCGCGATCACACAAAACGCGTTTCAGCAAAGTGTAGATACAAACGAGCAAGTATAAACCTAAAGCAGCATTCGGAATAATATAGTAATTCATTCATGCATTCCTACCTGAATACGTAAGAGCAAACCAAAATACTAAGTGCATTATCACAGGTAAATAAATGTGCCAGAAAACAGCAGTCATGTCTGTACTGGGAAAGGACAATGGTTATTACATACACACAAAAGCTTCCGTAAAAGTGACAAACATTCATACAAACAAGTTCCTGACTACACTGTCACATGTGCACAAACGTGAGTAAAATATTAACTTTACGACCTTTTTTTATAACGCTATATTATGCATAAAATGTATAATGTCTGTGAAATTAATCAGTAAGTACAAAGAGACACTGAAGTAGCCAAGGGAGGAGGGAAAGTAAAGAGAAGGAGAAAGGGAGAGAGGGAAGGAGGGAAACAAAAGAAAGAGAGAGAAGGAGAGAAGTGAGAGACGGAGGGAATTAGTCAAAGAAGGAAAGGGAGGGAGGCAAGGAGAGACAGACATATGGGCTGATGAATAACTAAATAAATAGAAAGATGTATGGAACTAGATAATTAGATACATACATACATAGATAAAGAGAGAAAGTTTTTATCTTCCCTTCAAACTTAGAGCAATGGATAAGCGCAAAAAAAAGGAGACATCTCCAACCACACACGAAAAATCCCGTCCCTTCGCCTCCCGAGGAAAAGTGTCCCGACTGCGCAGCTCTCGACTCGGACTCATACAGCGAGTCCGGGAAGCTCAGGGTCTGCGAGATTAGAGCTGAGAGTCGCCTAAATGGATTACCCTGAGAGAGCTGATGAGTCAAGCTGTACGCCTCTGCGCTGGGTAAACTCCGTGGCTTTGGGAATGCGTTTAAAATATTAATGATTCCGTCGTAATTAGCTCTCTAAGGACCCGCGGAGGATTTGCACAGTAGCGGGGTCGAGGCGGGCGCATTGTTGGCACCCTCCTTCATCCTTCCTGTGTTGGGGCCAGTCCTCCTCTCCCCCTCCTCCTCCGCCCCTAGTGCCTTTCTGTCTCTTTCTCTGGCTCTGTCATTCCGTCTCTCTGTCTGTCCGTCCGTTCTCTGTCTGTCTGTCCGTCCGTCTCTCTGTCTGTCTTCCTGTCTTCCTGTCACCCTGTCCTCATTTGTTGATGCCGTTCTCTAGGAGTTAGTTCTTCTTTATAAGTGACGTACCCAAAGGCTCTGCTCTGTCAGAACCGTCCTCAAGTTTCTATATTTGCGAAGCTCTCTCTCCCTCCCTCCCTCTCTTTCTCCCTCTCTCTCTCTTTCTCTAACTGTATATTGTTGGCTAATTTGCTACATCATGCAACTTACCTTCCTTGATATCTACTCCATCTTTTACATATTCCTTTAAGCTTACATTTTTTTGTATTTCTCTAAAGTCATATATAATTTCATACTTGCGTATAGATGCCATTATTCCCTTAAGCCTGACATAATTCTCCTTCGAAAGGATTATTCCAACCGATGAAAGACACCATGGGAAGAGCATTCGCCTAAATCTTTTAAACGAATTAAGGCCTCTATAACAATTAACAGGCGTTCTATAGGCGGCTATAGGAGGATTCGCTTTCTATAAGGGCTGGTAAGACAGAGGAAAGCATGTAAGATTGGTCACGAATCCAAATACAATCACATTATATCAGCCACTCTTGCATAACTGTCCATAAAAGCTTTGGAAATCAGCTATCCATTCTCAAATTATGAAAACGTACCAGCTAATGATAGCGGTTCTGCAACAGAGACAAACAAACAAAATGTCATACCGGAATGTCACCTCAATTCTCATATCCTGTTGTTCTTTGCCCAGTGAAGCTTCTATAAATCTAAGGGTTCTCAGTAACAATAATAAATCTGCGTACTAACGGCCACCAACAGGTGAAGCCGTACCTCTTAACTCTCCTGTGTGTACGGTTCACGAGTCTGTTCATTTCTCTCTTTCTCTCTCTCTCTCTCTCTTTCTTTCTTTCTCTCTCTCTTTCTCTCTCTCTCTCTCTCTCTCTCTCACCCTCTCCCTTCTCCTTCTCTCTCCCTCCCCTCTCTCACTTCTCCCTCCCCCTCCTCTCCCTCTCCCTCTCTCTCTCCCTGCTTCTCCCTCCCCCCTCTCCCTTTCTCCCTCCTTCCCTCCCTCCTCTCCTCTCCTATCTCCCTCTCTCTCTCTCCACCGCCTCCTTACTTCCACAACCGCCTACAGGAAGGAGGTCGGCCGAAGTGTACAAACAACGACATGACATTTTTCTACACCAGGTCGTCTCGCTCGGCTGTGTAAACAAACCATCACAACTTGTAATAACACCGCAGCCGACCTCTTCGCGTCCTGGAAGGGTTAGCGCCCGCTTGTTAAGTAATGCGTGTACAGGTATTAGCTGTGTGGCATGCTTTGGCAGATTACTGTAAATAATTACCTATTACAACCTAATACTGTTCCTAATCGCCCCCCTCTCTCATCTCCTCTCCCATCTCTCTCTCTCTCTCTCTCAAATCTCACCGCCTCCAACTATTTTAGTCTCCTCTCTCTCTCTCTCTCTCTCTCTCTCTCTCTCTCTCTCCTCTCTCTCTCTCTCTCTCTCTCCTCTCTCTCTCTCTCTCTCTCTCTCTCTCTCTCTCTCTCATTCTCACCGCCTCCAACTGTTTGATTCTCCTCTCTCTCTCTCTCTCTCTCTCTCTCTCTCTCTCTCTCTCTCTCTCTCTCTCTCTCTCTCTCTCTCTCTCTCTCTCTCTCTCTCTCTAACCTCACTGATAACCTTTTTCCTTTCTTTTTCTCTTGCTGTCTCCCTCTATCATTTTGTCTTACTATCTCTCTATCACTAGCCCCCTCGTTCTCTCACTCTCCGTCTCTTTGTGTCAATACCTCTTTTCATTTACTTCTCTCCAATCTCTTCCTCTTTCTTTCAAATCCTTTCATCTTCCTCTCTAATCTTTCCCCCTTTCTCTCTAATCTCTTCCTCTCACATCCTATATCTTACCTTACCATTTTCCATCTTTTTGTTTGTCAACCTCTCTCTCTCTTTCTCTTTCTCTCTCTCTCTTTCTCTCTCTCTTCTCTCTCTCTCTCTCTCTCTCTCTCTCTCTCTCTCTCTCTCTCTCTCTCTCTCTCTCTCTCTCTCTCTCTCTCTCTCTCTCTCTCTCTCTCTCTCTCTCTCTCTTCTTTCCTTCGCTTTAGCACTCCTTCTTCCTCTCCCTCACCATCTTCCAATCCCTCCTGATTTCCTCCCTTCCTATCTCCTTTCCTCTCCTCCCCCTCTCCTTATCCTCTTCTTCTTTTCTAGTTAAACCTCTCCTCTTCTCGTTTTTGCCTCTTTTCTTATTGTTTATCCATATTTATCTGTGTACACACTTCTCTCCTTCAGCATCAAGTCTTCCCTGCTCTTGTGTTTCCTCTGACCATATGTACACACCATTACATTGACACTCCGCCCTGTTTTCTTTTCTCCCTCCCCCCCCCTTTCCAGTTCACTGTCTCCCCAACCACGCTTTCCTCCTTCCCCTCCCCCTCCCGTCCTCCTCCCCTCCCTCTCTCCCTCCCGCCCTCCCTCTCTCTCTCCCTCTCTTCCTCCGTCGCTTCATCTCCCTCTCCACTTACCCTTCTCACCCTCCTTCCCCCGGCCTTTCCCCGCAAACGCACACTTCCCGAGGCAACCTATATTTTCTTACATTTCCAAGACGCCCAAGAAACACCTCCAGATGCATCGAGGAGGAACAATTTAATTGCTGTGCGGCAACCCCAAGTGTGTAAGATGGGACTTACTGCAGTGACGTCACCACGGAGAGGGAGAAGGGGAAAGGGGAGGGGGGCAGGGGTGGAAGGGAAGGAGAGGGGAGGGCAGAGAGGGGGAGAAGGGGGAATAGAGGAGAGGGAAGAAGGGAGGAAGAGGGACATTAGACGCTGGTAGGGACGTCAGATGGACTCGGAAGGGGAGTCGTTTAGAGCCTTCTGTGCCTACGTGTTAGTCGTTCAAGATGTGTCGTGTTTTGCCGTGGCATATAATACAGTCGTATACATGCGAGTGAAAGAGGGGTTGAGAAATGATAAGGGGGAATGTGGAAAATAATGATATGACAATAAGCGTCATCTTCATAATGTTCCAGAAGAATAAAAGCAGGGATAATTATACAAGAAAAAATAAAAGAGATAATAAAAAGGTTTTTTTCTTGTTGTCCTAACTGTTACTACAGTTACGATTACAACCACAGTTACTAATGCTTGCAACAGAA
>NW_020870391.1:95000-97500 GCF_003789085.1 Penaeus vannamei | reverse complement strand
AAATTTCGGACTTCAGTTTCGTCATTATATTCATAAAATATGAATTTGCAAAGTATAAAATACCCCCAAATTTCACAAACATTGTAACGAAGGACCTCTGCTACATTTATGTATGAATGAAACCAAAAAAAATGGTGATAACGGAAGCTAACACACACATTTTCTGTTTCCTCACCTTAGCGTGTTAAGGCAATAAAGAGCAAAGTGACCCATGGAAGTGTAAACAGTGAGGAAGATGGATCGCACTTTGTTGAAGCCGACAGAAACAAAGAAAATGTGTGTATTTTACAGAAGACGAGCAATCGTATCAAATCCACTTGCCTGAATAGGCTAACTGCCACGCAACAAGTTGACTTCTTAACAATTTTTCCGAATCGAAACACATATCTCTGGATGACTTTCGCTGCAGTGCGCAAGGAAAGCAAGATGCCATCAACGTGTATTTTAAACTAAGATCTACATGCGTGAACACATTATGAAGACATGTGCATAAATCTTCCGTATTATAAAGTCTGATTAAATCCTCCAAAGTTTGAGATATCAAACTAAGCATGCACGCATATGCACACATACCGCGGTCGTAACATCATAATTAAGAGGTTGTTGCTAAAATTAAGACCTCATAATGGTTGCAGAAGAGCACACAACACACACTTCACTCCCCCTTCTCTGGAGTTTCTGACGGAAGTTCAAGATACGAGACCTTCATTCCCTTATACTTAAAACTGGGAACTTCTACATCTAACGAAGGAAAGAGGAATATAGTGGAGAGGGAGGGAGGGTGAAAGAAGGAGACAAAGCGAAAGGGGGACGGAGAAAGACGGGGGGGGAGAGAGAGAGAGAGAGAGAGAGAGAGAGAGAGAGAGAGAGAGAGAGAGAGAGAGGAGAGAGAGAGAGAGAGAGAGAGAGAGAGAGAGAGAGAGAGAGAGAGAGAGAGAGAGGTGGAAAATAGGTAGATATATAGAGTGAGCAAATTGTTTGCACGTGTTCATCTCTGTGACTAACAACAAACGATAGGAATGCAATACACGCCTGCAGTTTCCAACGGTCTAATTGGAAGTCACATCATGCCCCTCATGCTGAGTGTGTAAAGTTAGTTTTGTCGCGGCATAACCCATCCCAATTATACCCATCGTTACAATTAGGCCCAGTTTATAACGTAGCAATAAAAAAACGTCCTTTGTGGGCCAAGTCTCCCTCTTTTAATGGTCCAATAAAGTGAGAGAAGCAGCCTCATTGTTGTTTGAATTGGGCAGTTGGCTGTGGGTTGCTGAGGCATTTTGCGTATAATTGCTAGTTGCTCGCTTGCATAAGCTACGACTGCTTGAAGGGGCAGAAGTGAGGGAGGAAGGGAGGGACATGAGAAGAGGGAGGAAGGGAGGGACGTGCGAAAAGTAGGGGAGGGGAAGGGTGAAAGAAGGAGGGAGGCGGGAGGAAGTAGAAGGGAGGTGGAAGGAGGAAGGAGGAAAGTGAGAAGAAGGAAGGGGAGAGGAGAGTGAAGGAGAGTGGTGGGAGGAGGAGGGAAGGAGGTAGCTGAGAGATGAGAGGAAGGGGAGGTGAGAAAATAGGGAAGGGGAGGGAAAATGTCGAAAGGGGCAAAGGGGAAGGAGAATGGGAACGGGAGAAGGGGGAGGAGAGGGAGTAAGGGATGGGAATAACTCAGGGAGAGAGGGGGATGATTAGAGACTAAGGAGGATGAAGAGGGAGGGAGGATGATGTGAAGGGAAGACAGGGATGTGGAAGGAGAGAAGGAGGAAGGGGAGGGGTGAAAAGGGAAAAGACGAGGAGGGACGGAAGACGTAAAAGGAAGAGGAGGAGGAGGAGATGATGTAGTAGCAGTAGTAGTAGTGGGAGAAGGAGGGCCAGAAGGAGAAGGGGAAGTAGTAAAAGAAGTTAGAGAAGGAAGGTAGAAAAAAGAAAAATCGAGGAGGAAAAATGATGAAAAAGGAGGAAAGAGAGAAACGAACATTTTTTTTTTTTAAGACGAAACAAGAAATAGGAAAGGAAGCAAATTAGAGAGGGGAAGACCAGCTTATCGCCCAGGCAGATACAACAGCGTCTCCGGTGATTTATTAAGCTTCAGTGGAAATATATGAGGTATGAACCACCCGATTAATCCGGCCGTTCCCGCGATGAGGCCGAGCTGGTCCGCGTGACGTGCCGTGGAAAAGTGGATAAGACACAGAGGGATCAGGACCTAATACGACCCGGCATGTGGAGACGACAATCGCCCGTGGAAGGAGGTCATTAGAACGAGAGAACGAAATGTGTTGAATGGCGCTTTATCGCTTCATCCTTTGATATTCATGAGCGGAAATTGCTTGACACATTCACACAAAAACGTTTTATTATCATTATCCGCCTTCTTGGTTTATCATTCCTGAGCTTTCGTGTTCATAATCTTAGTAAGAAAATAAGTTAGTATCTGAAAATGCATAAATGTACATACATACATACATATACATATATATATAATATATATATATATATAATATATATA
>NW_020870391.1:55000-65000 GCF_003789085.1 Penaeus vannamei | reverse complement strand
AATCCGAACCGACAAATCCTTCTCCTTCAATGCCTTTATGTAACAAACCGAATGAAACTTCCGGCAACAACATACCCAGAGTCGGAGTATGGCCCCGCCCTCTAGGTCTCCTCCGCCTACGCGAGCTCCCCCCCACCCTCCCTTGCAATCTTTCTTTCAATCATTTAACGCCTGTATTCTGTTACCCCCCTCCTCTCTCTCTCTCTCTCGTCTCTCTCTCTCTTTGTCCCTCCCAAGATTTCTCAACCCTCCCTCGCCTAATTCACAAGTACAGCTATTATTGAGTCTCCCTCTGCTGTCCCCCTCCTACGTGCGACTTGGTATTATTACTCAATCAGTGCGGCAATACAGAGAACGTACGCGTGACTTTCTTTCTTTCCTTGCTTTCCGCATTTTGTCTCGACATGGCGCTTCTACTTTTTAAAAGTTCATCCATCCTCCAGCACCCTGTATCTGATCTTCTGGTGAGTTCGCTCCTCTCCTCTTTTTTGGAGTTTTATTTATATATCTAAATTTCCTACACGCTTCAGTAGAGAGTTTATGTCAAAAAGAGCGGAAAAACGTGTTTTTGAACGGAGCTAATTCATGGTGTGCTAGATCGCGAACCTCGGTGTTCACCCGCGTGGTTACAAGGCGGTTTGTCCGCTCTGAAAGCAAATCGACAACTTTAAAGGACAACTCTAAAGCGTATTATTCCATACCGGAAACTAATTTGCCACCAGGCTGTCTCCGTTTGAAATATTCCCTTTTTTCATTGCTGCACCATTTTCGAATTATGGGATGCGTGGTTTTTGTCTAAGCTGCGCGCGACACGTGTGGCAAACATCTTGAATATTCTCAGATAAATGGTTATTGACGCGGTCAGTCTATAATGCGCTAAAAAGTAATCGTTATTAGTGCTACAATAAGTATGTTCGTATCTAACGTGGAACTCTGCCTTAAAGGGACGAGCTGTTGGCTGGGGAGACATTGTTTAATGTTCGGATTTTCTCTCTCTCTCTCTCTCTCTCTCTTTCTTTTTTCCTCCTTCTTTCTCTCTCCCCCTTCCTCCTCCTCCTTTTCCTCCTCCTGCTTCATCCTCCCTCTCTCCTCCTTCTCTCCTTATTCCTCTTTGCTCTTCTCTCTCTCTCTCCTCCCTCTCTTCTCTTCTCTCTCTTCCTTCTCTCCTGCTTCTCTCCTCTTCTCTCTCTCTCTCTTTCTCCTTCCCTTCTCCCCTCCTCCCCTCCCCCTCCCTCTCCCCTCTTCTCTCCCTATTCTCTCTCCCTCTCCCTCTCCCTTCTCCTCTACCCCTCTCCCCTCGCGCCTCTCTCCCTCACTTCTCTCTCTCCTTCCCCTTTCTCTCCCCTCTCTCTCTCCTCTGCCTTATCATCTATCCTCTTTCTCTATCTCTTCCATTCTATTCTTCTCCTATCCCTATTCATACTCAAGTCTCTTATCTTTATGCCCTCTTCTTTACTTCGCATATCTTACTTCCCACTCCATTCTCTTTCATCCTTCTTCTTCATTCCATATTACTCCGTACATCCATCTCTTCTTTCCCCTTCTATCTACCCTCACTTCACCCCATGTTCTCCTCCCCATGTTTCTCCTTCTCTTATTGGAACTCTCTCTCTTTTATCCCATCTCCTTTCTCTCTCCTCTTTGTGTCAATGTCTTCTTCCCGCTCTCTCTTCTCTTACTTTCCCATTCTCCACCTTCCCCTTCTCTCTCTCTTCCAATTTCTCATTCTCCCACTTACTCTCCCATTCTGTCTTCCTCCAATCTCATCTCTTTACTCTCTACTCATATAGTTTTCTTCCTCTTCACCATGTACCTTCTCCCCACCTCATCTCATTTCTCTTCCTTTTCTTTCTCCTACTCCTCATCGTCATTCCCTATTTCCTCATCCTCTTCTACCCTCTCCCCAACCGCCCCCCTTTACCCCCCTTTCACTCTCCTGCTCCTCATCCCCTCCTTCCCTCCCCCCCTTCCCCCTCCCTCTCTTTCATCTCCCTCTCCTCTTTCTCTCTCCATTCCCCCTTTATCTTACCCTCACTCCCCCTCTTCCTCTTACTACACCAGTCACCTTCCCCCTTCCTTAGCATTCCACGTCATTCCACCTTCCTAACTCGAGAGCTACAACAGCGGATAACGCTTCACAGACGCTCTCTGCTTCTTCTGCTTCTCCGCTCCTAGTCCACCAATGAGAATTAGTTCGCGTACGCCCTGAAAGGGTAATCTATTATTCTGCCCCTAGCTCTTGTCTCTCCGCGCCCATCTTCACCCTAGTTCCTCCGATCATCTATCTCTATTTCTAGCTTACATCCTCTATCTTTTTCCGCTTGTCGCTCGCACTTGTTATCTCTCTCAACCCCCCTTTTTCCTGAAACCTCATCTCCCTTGCACTCTCCACATCCAAACCTCCCTACTCTACATTCAAGTACCTCGTTCCTACTCCTATTTGCTATGCCCACCGCTCACAATTTCTAATGGCTTTAATATCAATAACCTCCCACTTTTCCCTTTATTCACCACTTCACCGAATAATCATCCCCAATTAACACCGTACCTCACCCCCCCTTCTTCCCTTTCATATCTATCCTCATGACTCACCCGCTTATCTATCCCCCACCTATTATTTCCCAATAGCCAACCCAGATCTTTCCTCCTGAGTCGAGCCAGTACCATATGAATGATATTTAAATTTAAACAGACTGGTCCACTAACTGATTCGTACACGATAAAGGATCAATATGTTATATCAGCTGAAACTGTCATGACAGTCAATATTCGAGTGGAAGAACCAAGAGAACTAACGAGTAAATTAGAAACCCATCTATCACAGAGTATTCCCCTTGATTCTCTCTATCCACCCTATTTCACCACATCTGGTGGTCATGAACGACCTACAACACCACTAACCAGTCAACCACCTCCTATTTAAAACGCATAAGGATACTAAGGATATATAAGCAACAACGACAATTAATTACATATAAGAGATAAATTGGAGCATTCGGATTTAAAAATCTAAATAACACTACCATAACACCACCCAACTCTATCATAAAGATATAACTGATAATGTCATCATGGTAAATTACAACTTTTTTTATTATCTGCAGTAATTCATCATAACAAAACAATCAAACCCCTCAATAACAACCAATATCGTCCCGTTAATGATGATAAATAAGCAATAATACGGTCCAATAGCTACATAACTAGTCTGCGATCCGCATTTATAATCGCTGCTGTATGCTCCTCGCACATCACCGACCAAACTACCCCCGACAATCAACCATTGATCTAGTACTAACAAACTACTTTGCCACATACCAAAACGACTACTCATGCACAGATAACTCAACTATACCAAATTATTACGCTACTCACAACCAAATAATCTTACTTACCAGTATCCCACTCGATTTCCAGCTCATTCCCTCGCTTCACTACCAATCTCTCTTCCAACATTCTATGCCCCTACCCCGTATCCGATCCTCCTTCTCCAGTTCACGCACTCGCGCGCAAACTGAGGACCGAGTTATCACCAACCCCGCGCTGTCCGTCCGAGGAGGTCAATATCCGCGCTAGTGAGGTAGCATGTTACCCAAGATTTCCGGCTGGGTGTGTAGGGTGGAGAGTCTTTTGTGAGCATGAATGATTTAAATTAATTCTTTTTTCATGTTACCTCCGGTTTGGTATTGACAAATAATAATGATAATAATTGTTGAGAATATTGCGGGCCTTGGGGAGGGACAGGGGGTACACCATCCTCCAACAGCCATAGTCTTCCGGTATTCCGAATATAACTGTAAGGTAAGCACGATAAACAAGCATGATTTATAGTACTACAGTGACAATAATGAATGCCACTTTAATAAAATGCGAATGTTTACACTTACTGGTACTAAATAAATGAAATCTACAGTACATAAAAAGGTATTACCTATGTGCAATAAATTGTGTGTGGTGTATGTGATTGTGTATGTGTATGTGTGTGTGGTGTGTGTGTGTGTGTGTGTGTGTGTGTGTGTGTGTGTGTGTGTGTGTGTGTGTGTGTGTGTGTCGTGTGTGTGTGTGTGAAATGTGTGTCAAATACTTACATATACATTATATACTACTATATATATATATATATATATATATATATATATTATATATATATTTAAACATATATATATAATAATAATTATAATCAAAAGCCTTCGGCAGTAGTCGAAATGCAGAGTTTGGCTATTTTTCTATGTGGCCCCATTAAGGAAAATCTAGGTTTATTGGAGAATCTAAAATTGAAAGTTGTAAACTTGGAGTAAAAGTTTTCACTCGTTAATTACTGAACGTCCGCCAACCCTCAGGTGAGGCAAGAACGAAATATTGGGACACAGCAATACAGAGAACGTGGCCGGGAACACTTAATGGCCGATAACTGACGATGGCGAATGAAGAGCGATTTTATGCATGAATGAATATGTTGATTCGTCGACGCCATGATGTGCGTGCGTGTCTGAGGATCTAATTACGCTTATCATCAATAATCTTAGCAAAGATTTTTTTTTTAATAGAAATGTACGATTGCAGGATCTTCAGCACTCATTTTTAGCAATTTCCTCATAAATCTCATAATTGCCTTATCAAGGCTCATGGACGCATGCTTGTGACGAAAAAACACTAAGTTAGCAACAGTCACCCTTTCTGTATTCGGTAAAAACTAACCGTAACTGCAGATGAACTGTTAATATATTGCATGCAACTAGCAATGTACACGTTACATGATAGCGCGCTCCGTGGGGGAAGTCTGTTATTGCCGTTACTGCCTGAATGAATTAAACATCAAATGTATCAGTGCAATGAAAAAAAAAAAAAAAAAAATCAACGGCAAAAATCCTGACGAAGTTGTTTTCCCAACGACATGAAGCGAATAATAACTCATTAGCCGTACCGTTTGGCATATCATTATTAGGATGACAGACTTAAACAATGCAGATTTCAAACTTCGTTCAATGAAAACTCCAATAATGGTTGTGGCATACTGCAAATACCAATTCGCTTTGTCATATCAAATAGTATTATGTGTACTAAAACGCATACACACACACACACATATACATATATATATATATATATATATAATATATATATATATATATATATATATATAACTATATATATATATATACATATATATATATATATACGTATATATATATTATATATATATATATATATATATATATATATATATATATATATATATCATATATATATATGTATATATTATATATAGTATATACATATATTATACATATATATGTATACATATATACATATACATAATCATATATACTATACATATATACATATATATTATACATATATATATGTATCTATATATACAACAATTATATATATATATTAATTATGATATACATATATATATATATATATATATAATATGTATATATATATACATATTATACATTATAAATATTATATATGTATACATATAAATATATATATATAATATATATATAATATAATAGTAATAATATATACCAATATATATATATACATATATAATGATACATATATATATATATATATATGTATATGTATACATATATACATATATATATACATATATATAATATATACATATATATATATTGTATATATATACATATATATGTATACATATATACATATATATGTATACATATATACATATATATGTATACATATATACATATATATGTATACATATATACATATATATATATATATATATATGGTATAGAAATAAAAATAAATAAAACAGAAATATAGAAATATAGATAAATAGAGAAATGATAGAAAGATATATAAACAAGATGTATATGTATATGTATATATATATATTATATATATATATAGATATAGATAGATAGATAGATAGATAGATATAGATATGTATATTTAAAAAATATCTAGACAGAAAGATAGTAAATCCCACTTATCATGAGTTTTGTGACCAAACATTTTATTATAATTAAAAAATGCAAAAGAAAATTAAAGTAGAATTTGTCAAATATTGCTCCTTCTTGCGTACCGCGTTTCATCACAAAAATATCTTGACTATCTCAAGAAGCCCTAAGCCTTTTATTCTGTTTTCTACGTATTAGCGGACTGACGGACAGACACGGAGACACACAAACAAAATTTAATATTGAAAAGGTATCATGAACTTCTGTCTGTCTGTCTGTCTCTCTCTCTCTGTCTCTCTCTCTCTCTCTCTCTCTCTCTCTTCTTCTCTCTCTCTCTCTCTATATATATATATATATATATATATTATATATATATATATATAATTATATATATATATATATATATTCTCCCTCCCCCCCTCTCTATCTTTTTATTTCTCTTTCTCCCTCCCCCCCCTTCTCTCTCTCTCTCTCTCTTCTCTCTCTCTCTCTCTCTCTCTCTCTCTCTTCTCTCTCTCTCTCTCTCCCCTCTCCCTCTCCCTCTCTCCTCTCTCTCTCATCTCTCTCTCTCTCTCCCAATCTTACACGTGGCCATAAATTTCTCACATCGTGTATCTTTATGGCCTACCATTTGCTTTCTTGTGTTGTCTGGCTACATCACCCATTAGATTGAAAAATCACTTCCTTATCTCTTATCAGTCTTCTTGAGCGTGGCTGCGGCGGTTATATTTACAAGCACAGTTTTGCTTGAGAGATATTCATCTCCGAGGCTCCTTTGTCATCATGTTTTCTCTACTAGGAGTCTGATTTTGGGTATTAAGCCGCCAAGATTAGACACAATGCAGAATTGCAAACTTTCGGCAAAACGTGAAATTGCCGAGTGCAAGTACACAGTTGCGTGCACGAACAACCACGCTATCTCTCTCTCTCTCTCTCTCTCTGTATTTATGTGTGTGCGCGTGCGTGTGTGTGTGTGTGTGTGTGTTCGTATGTGTGTGTGCGTGTGTGTGGCGTGTGTGCGCGCGAGCGTGCGTGAGTGTGTGTCTGTGTGTGCGCGAGCGTGCGTGAGTGCGTGCATGTATATAATCATATGTGTGTGTGTCTACATGTGTGTGTGCGTGCGTGCGTGCGTGTGTAGGTGGTGCGTGTGTGTGGTGGGTGGTGTGTGTGTATATGCGTGCGTGCGCGCGCGTAGTTGTGCGTGTGTGTGTGTTTGTGTGCGTGCGTGCGTGTGGTGCATGTGTGTGCACAATTGGATTCTTTAAAAATCTCTACATCATCATAAAAAAACATTGGCACCTGCAACACCACCATGCGTTACACTCATGTTTCTTTCCATTTCTTTCTTCATATACTTTCCCACACTCTTCCCTGCTCGCAGTGTGTGAGCTAAGGAATGCAAAGGCAAATTTATTCGCTCTGGCTGTCAGTCAGGATCCATAAAGAATATAAAGACTGGGGCGGGAAAAAAACACGTGGGATAAGTAACGCGGCACTTAACACGGGTTGTTTCCCTCTCAGGTAAGCTTCCCTGCAAGCGAAACTCGTCCCCTAGTTTATACGGGCTCGCCGGACCCCACGCAACATTTTTCGGAGCACAGGTCGCGCGCAGACCCTCTTCCGACCCCCCCCCCTCTCCACCCGCCTCCCCCCACCTTCCACAGCCTCCGGGAAAAACCGTGAGATATTCAAATGAGTGTTTCACGCCGGTAAGAACAGTCTGCCTGATAAGTAAGTACATTAGGAGAATGTGATTATGAGGCATCTGGCAACACTGCTGCACGGCTTAATAGGCGATGTTGTTCTCTTCTTCGGCAAGTGCTGTAACTCCTGGCAACTGGCTACCGGCCTAGCAATATGCAAAGTTGTTAATTTGGAAATTATCATAAAACACTTCATGAAAGTTATGTTATGTGCGTACAGAAATGCTTTTCTTCTTTTTCTTCCTCTCGCACTGTTTGTATTTGTTACGCGATGCCTGGCTTCCCTCTGTATTTCTTGAGTCGCGTGGCTCAGCTGCCGTTTACCCTTTTCCTTACAGACGCGTACACGGAGCCTCCCTCCACGTTATGGATCGTACCGACACATATCCAGAAGCAACAATTTGTACGCTTCTCCCTTTTACACATACGAAGTACTACGGACGACACTAAAACGAAACCCACGGTAAGGATTAAGGAAGAGCAACGTTGATGACTACTAGAGGGGGAACTAGTGTATTAGGCAGAGATAAGCGTGTGTGCTACAACGAAGGCCTCATGTACTTGGTGTGCTCTACAGGTTGATGAAATGAGGTTAAAATGAACACGAGCCTACTATGGAGGGTGACGTGGGAGGGGAAGAAGGGGTGAAAGTAAATTGGCAGGCTGAGAAACGACGAAGTAATGGAAGCTTAGTTGGGAGGTTGATGGGGAGGAATCTGCGCGAGGAAATTGTAAAAGTGAAGGAACAGAGAGGTTTTAATGGTGATTGAATCGACAGAAACGTTTTTCTTTTAAGTTCTTATGGCGCGACTGGCTAGAGACAATTTGGAAAAATACAAGGCAAGAGGATAAAAAATATGGCGTAGGTCTAAAGTGTATATACAGTATAAAAATGATAAAATAAACAACGTAATGTGTGCGTGTGTGTGCGAATGTGTGTGTGCCGCACGTGTGTGTGTGTGTGTGTGTGTGTGTGTGCATATATACCTATCTATTCATAACTTATCTATCTATCTTTCTATTTCTCAACTGATTCACGATTAACGCGCGGCGTACCATTCACAATTTCCAACGCTAAAGTCTCCGGGCGACAACCCATGTTTCAATTACACTTCCGAAGGTCCGATAGTTCCTGGCACGAGACGGCTGCTCCCCTGACCCCCGCGACCCCCGCCCTCCGCCGCCGTTGGAGATCCACCTTAAGCAGTACATTATGTCGGCCTGCAATAACGCCCAACACAAAGATGGTTAAACGCACTTAGAAAATAATCGTACAAATATCACTCGGGGAATTTATACGAAAATCGTGAGCCTTTAAGCAAGACATTTCTGTTCCAATTACCAAAGCGGAAGGATACGTTCTTGCACTCTTGTCTTGCCTATTTTAATTAAATTTAATCTGAGACAGTGGCGGGCCCGAAAAGGGGATTTTTACGTAATTCCGACGGAAATGGTGTATGGGCGGGGCGTGTTTTTATGCAAACGCTGGTAAATTCAGACCTTTTACGGAATACATACATACTTACACACACATATATGTGTGTATGTGTGTAAATACATACATATGTATAATATATATAATATATATATATATATATAATATATATATATATATATATGTGTGTGTGTGTGTGTGTGTGTGTGTGTGTGTGTGTGTGTGTGTGTGTGTGTGTGTGTGTGTGTGTGTGTGTACCATATATATATACATATACATACATACATACACACACACACACACACACACACACACACACACACATATAATATATATATATATATATATATATATATATATATATATATATATATATATATATATATATATATATATATATATATATATACATATATTATATATATATATATATATATATATATATATATATATATATATATATATATATATATATATATATATATATATATATATACTATATATATGTATATATATATATATATGTATATATATATATATATATATATATATATATATATATATGCAGACCCATATACATATTCACATACATGTATGCTAACACTCACACGCATATATGCACGCGTATGTGTGTTTCTGTTGTATGCGCGCGCGTGTTACGTGTCTCCCTTGGGACACTTAAAATCACCTCCCTACCATTGAAAGATGGCTCTCGCTCGCCCCCTCTCAAAGGCCCTTAGGAAGTAAGACGCACACAAACAATTCCTGAGAGCCTCGGGGACTGCTGAGTCCTTAGACATAAGGGCGTGAATTTTCAAGAGAGGTGAAGATCCGCCTTTTGTCGTCTGCTCTTCTTATGAGATGCCTTCGTTAACATTTGAAGAACCTTGACGTTATTATACAGAAAGCAATTGAAC